>JAEQBH010005375.1:0-90234 GCA_016808115.1 Tetrastigma voinierianum
AAACATCACTCCTTAGTCCTTACCATGTATTGTAGGTGGCTTGGTTGGTAATTCTTTTTGAGCTCCGTTTAAACCCAAAAATAAAAAGAGAAAAATAGCTAAAGAAAATGAAAAGAAAGAAAAATATAAATAAATTTAAATTATATATATATATTTATTCAAACTCATTTCATTTCATTTTTGTTTCTCTATTATATAATAACTAAAAATTCAAAACATATAAATTTTTGTTTATATTTTTCATTATTAAAATCAAACATAAAAACTAATTTTCTTAATAATTTTCTTTCCCTAATAGGTACTTTACTTTCTACTCTTAAGGGTTTTAAAAGGAACGGAGCCTAATGGTTTTAAAGCAGTTCAATGATTCCAAACTGGTGAAGTGGACATCAGGTATAGCTGGTGTTGTGCAAAATGGTAGAGAAGATACCGCTTCATTAAAGTTCTAACAAAAATAAAATAAAAATCGACAGTGAACTTTTCAATTTAAAATAACTAAACATTCGATTAAAGTTATAACAAAAATAAAACAAAAATCGATAGTGAACTTAATATTTTCAATTTAAAATAATTAAACATTCGTACTGGTTCTGGAATGCCTATGTTCTTTGAGGCGATTCACGAAAGTATCCAGGTACTGGTTCTGTCTATCCCTGTCTCCAAATATTTTTCTCATTTCTTTGGCTTTATCTCTGTAAATCTTGCCACCTTCCTCCACCACAACCAGCCTCAGTGAATGGGCCACGGCATCCCTAGTAAACCATCCATCCTGCTCATTTCTGGGGATCAAATGCCCAGAATTTTCTTCTCTCATGGAAAACTGGCGTTCAACCCTTGATCGGCTGAAAAAAGTCAAGAGAATGAGAGGTATCTCCAACTGTAGTGCCTCCACCACGGAGTCCACCCTGAGCTTAAAACCCACCAAGACCGGTGGCTCAGCATCTTCAGCTGAGCGCAGCTCGTGCACACCACCCCGCGACCCTGGGTTCGATCCTCGAATCCTTCCGGCAGCTGGAGCACCTCTGTATCAGAAGGTCCCCCCCGCCTCAATTTTAAAACCCAGAAGAAGGGTAGCCCGCACAGCTCCAACCCTAGCGCGATTTCAGCGAGTTCAGTCTGATTGGGTGTGGCCTCGGCTCCCGAATGCCGTACACCACCGATCCTCCTGCTTGTTTCTCCAGCCAGCCTTTTGATTACCAGCCAACTCTCATCCCTTGTCATCGTCCCACCGTGCGGTAAGATAGGTGGGAGCTGACCCACCGGGACGACTGGTTTCCGGTAAAGCTCCTCCAGGAGGCGCAGCCACTCGGCTTCAACTCCTCACAACTTCACTTTTGGCCAAAGGTCACAGCCTCTGAGACCAGGTGGAGAATCGGTGCATATCCCGGAGCGCCGGAAGCATCACCAAGATATGGCATGGTTAAAGATCTTCATGACCTCGAAGTACCAAAAACGCTACTGTTGAAGGAAAGGGCGCACTTGAAACAGTGAACTCTCTCGGCCTCCGTACGCTGATGCGACCGCTAGGATCAATACAGCAAAGTAGACGCTGTGAATATACTAAAAAATCCCACATGAAATACCAGTTTGGTGGCGATCAGCGGCAACCAATAAGCAGTGAAATAAGAAAGACCAATCAGGAGCCGCGGCATCAGGAAGCCGGTTATGGGTTCTTGTAACCCAAGTGTAGGCTAACGAGGAACTCAGACTTTGTTCTCCGGGAGATCCGTGGTGGATTCTGCATTCTCCAGTAGGTTCGGCACGTGAGGTAATGGGAGCTTAACGAAGGAGATACATGATATCAAATTGGCAGCAGCTTGGGAAGACGGTCTATGTTCCGAGAGTGGAGACAAAACGCGATGACCCTCACAGGCAATGAGGCAGCCAGCTCAAGTATGGTATCATGTGGCCAAAGCCAGCCATGGAAACAACACTATGTGAAGCTTACCATCATCTTGTTTTGGTAGCTGCGCCTGAATCCATGGCCTTCACACCTAAAAACTTTCTAGCTTTCATCTCTATGGGAATAGAAAAACGAGAATTTAAAAAGAATAGTAGCATTTGTAGCAAGTTTATACCAATTTTAAATTATCCTAAGTCAATACTTTCAGCTAAGATTATTTGGATTTATTCTGCTTCACATTGAAACCGATACTATTAATTACTCGTTTCTCGATCCCCCCTTAATGCCAAAGCATTAGGTGATCAATTATGATTTTGCAATGCACTATAATATTTATTTTTAATTTTTTAAAAAAAGATTTTGTCTACACGGAATCACAATGTAGAGATCATCAATAATTATATTGCAACCCCTCTTATACATTAAATTTAAGAAATAAAGCACGATTATCCACAACAATTTAAATTTAATGGAGCTGATAACATCTGTTTATCAGTTCAACACAAAAGAAAATCATAAAATAATGTAAGCATTTAGGTACGTTTTGGAAATGCAATTTTTAATTAATTATTTGAAAACCATCAAATGATTTGAAGCTTAAAAAAAGAATAGTAGCAATAGTAGCTTTAAACCAATTATAGAATTATTCTAAATCAGTACTTTCAGATAAGATTTTTTGGATTTATTCTACTCCACATTGAAATTCAAGAGTATTAATCACGAACTAAAAATAAGACAGTTTCTCCCACTTATAATGCCCAAAGCATTTGGTCAATTATGATTTTGCAATTCAACTAAAATATTTATTTTTTTATTTCTTAAACAAATATTTTGTCTCCACGGAGAAGTAACAACGCATAGGTCATCAATAATTATTTTGCAAACCCACCCCACTTGTACATTAAAAAAAAAAGCACTCAAGTTTCTATTTAAAGTGATTACCACACAGCTGTGTAGATAAGATAATGATTTACCGTCAAGATAATCTAATGTTAGAATTCAAATTAGAGAACAATTGCATTTTGCTTTGAATAGAAAGTTTTATGCTACAATTAAAACCTCAAATTCAAATATAAAATGATAGAAAGAGTTTTATTTTGTCATAGATTATGGCATTTTGTATCCTCTTTCTCTACATGAATTTATTTAAATTATTACATTATATAGACTTTAATGTTTTAAAAAATTATTTAATGTTGCCTATAATTTATATGATAAAATGTTTAACATTTCAAAAGAAAATGAGGATAGTTTGAGTTCGTATAGATAAATTTTTTTTTTTTGAAAGATGGGTACGAGCAGATTTGCTGAAACTAAATTATTTAGCTAGTAAAAAAAAAGTTAATTTTAGGCAAAGTTCTATTTATTTTTTTTATTTTTTTATTTTTTTTGAAAGGATGTTAAGCAAAGTTAACCATGAATTATAATTGATAATTCATCCCAATTTAATGATTTACCACTAAACGTTCATGTGAGGAGATCCCAATTACCAAGTGGGTTTGGTTCTCGTAAACCCGACCCGATTCGACCTCCCCCCGCACCCGCCCCATCCACCACAACCCCCCCCCCCCCCCACACCTATGGCGTATTCATTACGTGGGATCGAGTCACGGAGTCAACAGTCTCGCCCGTTGCAAGAAAGAGATGCAACGATGTCTACTGGAGAATTTGAATTGGTTAACTATCCAACACGCCAAAGCAAGCCCAACCCCACCTCGCTTTCTCAAATCTTCTTCTTGTGCAGTTAAACGTTTCTTTGCAACTTCCCTCAACGGTGGAAGCCTGTCAGATTCTTTACAGTTGTATTCTTCTTTGATTCAGCAATGTATAGGGACAAAATCCATTACAGACATCGCAAGAATTCAATCCACACTGCTTAAACGTAGGTTTCATCGGAATTTTAGTTAATAAGCTGGTTGATGCGTACCTTAAGTGCGGCAGGGTCGGGTACGCGCGTAAGGTGTTCGATGGAAGTACCTCTATAGGCACATCGTTGCATGGAATTCTATGATTGCTTCTTACATTGGAATGGAAGAGTGAAGAAGCTATTGAGCTTTATCTGAGGATGGTTCCCGATGGAGTTCTACCTGATGAGTTCACATTTCCAGTGTTTTCAGGCCTTTTTCTGATCTGGGTCTTGTACGTGAAGGCAGAAGAGCTCATGGGCAGTCGGTGATTTTGGGTTTTTGGGGGACAACGTCTTTGATGGTAGTGCTCTAGTTGATATGTATGCAAAATTTAGTAAAATGAGGATGCCCGCTTGGTTTCTGACAAGTTGTGGGGGAATATTGGTTTGTATACAGCTTTAGTTGTCGGTTATAGCCATCATGGTGAGATGGTGAATCTCTACAGGTTTTCAGGATATGACTAGGAAGGGCATTGATGCAAATGAGTACACTTTGTCAAGCATATTGGTTTGTTGTGGTAATTTAAAGAATGTGGATACTGGCAAGTTGATTCATGGTCTCATCATTAAAACTGGCCTTGACTCTGCTGTTACTTCACAAACGTCACTCCTTACTATGTATTCTAGATGTGGCTTGGTTGGTGATTCTTTAATGGTTTTCGAGCAGCTCAATGATCCCAACCTGGTGACATGGACATCAGTTATAGCAGGTCTTGTGCAAAATGGTAGAAGGGTGCACTAATGAAGTTCCGACAAATATTTAAAGTTTCAAGTAACTCTAATTCTTTCACATTATCTAGTGTTCTTCGAGCATGTTCAAGCCTTGCAATGCTCGAGCAAGGGAAACAAATCCATGCTATCGTCATGAAATTTGGACTGGATATCGATAAATATGTGGGTGCTGCACTTATTGATTTCTATGGGAAATGTGGAAGTACAGAAATGGCAAGGTCAGTTTTTGATGGTTTTCTTGAAGCTGATCTGGTATCCATGAACTCAATGATATACGGTTATGCCCAGAATGGTTTTGGGCATGAAGCGCTCCAACTATTCAACAGGATGAAGGACTTAGGACTTGAACCAAATAATGTTACATGGCTGGGTGCTCTTTCGGCATGCAACAGCGCAGGATTGCTTGAAGAAGGCTGTCATATCTTTTCATCTGCTAGGAACGATGGTAATGCAGAACTGGCCAAGGAATCAGTGTAGCACACATGGTTGATTTGTTGAAGGCGTGCTGGGAAACAAGTAGCAGAAATGTTGATCGCGAGAGGCAAACATTTCAGACGTTGTTATATGGAGGACATTGCTTAGTGCTTGTAGGATTCATGGAGATGTTGAGATGGCGCGAAGAGTAATGAATAGAGTGATAGACCTCACACCCGAAGATGGGGGCTCTCATGTTCTGATGTCCAATCTTTATGCTTCAACTGGTAATTGGAGCGAGGTGATTGAGATGAAAAGCACAATGAGAGAAATGAGATTAAAGAAGAATCCTGCAATGAGTTGGGTTGATGTTGAAAGGGAGATCCATACTTTCATGGCTGGAGACTGGTCCCACCCAAACTTTAGGGATATAAATGAAAAGTTGGAGGAATTAATAGAAAAGGTTAAGGAATTGGGTTATGTTCCTGATACAAGATTTGTGTTGCAACACTTGGGTGAGGAAAAGAAAATGAGGTCTTTTATATTATCACAGTGAAACTGGCTGTAGCCTTTGCTCTCTGGAGTGCTAACAGAATATTACTATCAGGGTTCTCAAGAACCTTAGGATCTGTGGGGATTGTCATACTTGGATGAAATTAGTCTCCAAAATTGTTGGCAGGGATATTATTGCTAGAGATGCAAAGAGATTTCATCATTTCAGAAATGGGTTATGTTCCTGTGGTGATTATTGGTGAATCTGTTCATGAGGTCTTTATCTCATTCAAGGGTCCTTCAAGTGCGTAAGGGAACCATTGATTGATGCTCCAACTATTTTGGTTTTTGATCGATTTATGGACCGAGTTAGCAACTCTATTACCTTTAATCGATATTCTTTCTCTTCAATATAGTGATTATGCTATGAAAATAGCCATCCTGTAAGTTTCTGTTTTGTAATCCTTTTTCTTTCTAGATATGCAAAATTTGATCACTTTTTAGGCTAACTTGAAGTGGTTTCCTTTGTATTTAGGTGGAAGATCTGCTCCAACTCCATTAGCCCTTCGGAACTTAGAGACGAGGCATGTCAATAGACTGCTAGAGTGGAAACCGTGTGGATAACGTCACCCTACCTGACGACCTTCTTCCCGCCCCCGTTTCTCCCATATCAGCATATTCATGGCCGGGCGACTTTTCTAGATTCAAAGTAAAGCCAGCCATTCAATTTCTGCCTAAATTCTGCGGATCACTTCTCTAGCAATAGCTCTGTTGGAAACAGTCAGGATATTAGGGCAGCACTAGATTATGTATGGCTCGTGAGTGAGAGCTGGGAGGTGAAAATTTTTCTTTCCCATTCTTATTGAAGCCATTTCTCCTCTAATAAGAAATCTGAAACCTTTTGGGTTCATGAGAATGAAGAACAGAATTAAATTTTTCTTTCTATTCTTATTCAAGCTATTTATCCTTGTATAGGAAATGATTTGTTGATTCTAATTCTTTGTTTTTTAAAGTTAAACACTTTAATTATAATATAGTAAATTATTTCTACAAGGATTCGAATCCGAACCCCCTTCCTTATGTCCTTGCCTTTTATGAAACATGGAAGACTCTATCACCACATGAATTAGGTATAATAAGCTAATTCTTTGTATTTGGATGCATAAAGAAATGTAAAGTAAAATGATTATTTGTTTTCATTTTAATATTAAGTAATAATAGAAATTTGAGTATAATATTCATGCACATAGTTTAAATAATAATTTTTTTTTAAATCTCATAATCTATAAAATTTGAAATAATTTTTATTTTAATTTAAAAAAATGTTTTGAGTATTTTTGCTCGATAATAGTAAAAAAAATAAACGATATGTTAAAATTTGCGAGAGAATTTGAGTGTCACAGACTTATTGCATATGCTTTCGTGACTATAGCAGAAGAGCTTAATGAAGATCAAGCGTGTTGATAGGTTTGAGCGGAATGAAGAGAGTGCTCGAGTCGTCTGAGTGGATCATGGTTGAGAGCTTCTTGGGTTGGCGTATTTGTTGCAGATAAGTTTGGGGAGCTTGTCACTAGTCTAAGGCTTGACATGAAGAAGGGTGTTAGTCTACCACACAAAGCGGTCGAGAGCTAGGCGCTCTCCCCTCATGAGCCAGAGACGGAACCGTAGTCGGCAGTGGGCGTAGTGTGGTGTGGAAGGATGGAGTGCGTGAGAGCATGCATGTGAGATCGTCGCCTGACCGCGTTGTTGCGTGAACTAGTAGGCCCTTAACAAATGGTAGTAGAGCGGGACAAAAGTTGGTCAACAGTATATTGTTGCCTTTTGTCGATCTTAATAGCTAAAAGTCCATCTCTCTTGAAGATGCGCAATAATTGATGAAGCCGTGGTGATTGAAGCTGCAACGATGAGAACCCATGTATGGATGGGTGTTCTCTGGAAATCGCATGAGGTCTTTGGTTCTGGCATGCAGTAGTCGCGTGTGAGTGCTCGCCCTGCGGGGTGAAAGTCGAGTGAGATGTTGCTTTTGGGGTGGAAGTTGAGTGGGGGCTCCTTCCATGGCTAGTGATGCCGCCTTTAGGTGATGGAAGTTCTCTTTGGCTCAGGGGTATCAGCTCAGACCTTAGTGGATAATGGCTCGTGGGGAGCAGCAATCTTCGAAGGTAGAGATTGGTGAAACATGCCTTGCACGAGGGCGTGCAAGATATTGGGTGGGGGAGAATGTCACAGACTAATTGTATGTGCATCTGTGACCATAGCAGAAAAGCTTAACAAAGATCAAGTGTGTTAACAAGTTTGAGTGGAATTGTGAGAGTGCTTTATAGTTGCATGCAAGTGGATCGTGATTGGAAGCTGCGAGGAGTTCAAGCATGGCGACCAGTTAAAGTTTGGGGAGCTTGTCACTAGTTTGGGACAGTATGAAAAAGGTGTTGGTACCACCGCCTGAGGCGGGTCGGGGGGCTGGCGCTCTCTGATGAACCCGAGTGAGGCGAACCGGTTAAGTATAAAGGCATGAAATGTGACATAGTAAACTGGGTCTCATGAAACGTGTCTATGTGAGACCATCACACGATTCGCCGCTCAGTGAACAAGTAGACCCAGTGACAGAGGCACCTTCCATTGGAAGAAAACGAAGACTTAAGACATTATTGGTGAAATCGGCGATTATGAGATAGTCTGGCGTTTTGTCTGAAAATAAATAAATAAGGCTGCGTACCCCTCGGATGCCTAAGCGGTTGGTCGAATGCAAGGGCCTCATGGTATGCCTTAGACCTGAGGGACACAATAAAACAAGGCAAACCATGGTGGTGCATGAGCGAATACGGTGGACAATGACGGGTGCATGGTAGCATATGGTGGACATGCACTGTTACTAACCAGTGTGAGTTTGAATTTGAAAATGAGAGCGGTTCAGGTCAAACATCATTCATGTTGGAGCCAGATTTTGAATATGGGAGGCAGATTCGAATTCAAACAAGGAAGGAATTGGCACCTGTTGGGAAGAGTCACCAAGCTTGGCAATAAACACCAAAGTCTATAAAAGGATGTAGTCTCATAGAGGGTTAGAAATTGTACTTGATTACTACGTATTTTTTGTAATCTATTGTATGTTGAGAAGTGCACTGCACTTGACAATTTTTGTTGCAATACAAGTTGGGATCATTTCCTGTATACACTAAGTGTCTAATACGCTGCTTTTGAGAGACACTGTGAGGAAGGGTTGGTAGAAGTGTTATGCGCACATCAGGAAAGGATAAAATTCCTTGTGATCGTCGGGGGTGTGACAGTGGTATCGGGCATCAAAGATGGGCTGAAGACAATTGAAGGAGCGGATGGCTCGATTTGACGTTGTTGGGAGATTGGCTGGGATAGGAATACTGTGGCGCGTTTGCGAGACTCGATGAAAAGCGAGTTTGAAGTGCAGTGATCGGTGGAGACGGCGATAAATATGCGAGGAGCGGATCGATGCCCTCGAAACTAATCTGCCCGAGGCATTGATGGTAAGTACCGAGGATGTAGTGCAGTCCATGGGGACAGAAATCTCAATCCTGAAAAAGGCTGTGGCCCAAAGTCCCTCTACGGTGTCGGGTCCCCCTGCGGAAGATACGTGTACGGAGACCGAGGGTTTGGGGGGTCTTAGAAATCTTGGGAGTTGGAAAATTTCTGCATGGGACATGGAAGCGATTCTTGAGAAATTTGCTCATGTGCCCAATAGTGAAATGGTGTCCATAACAAGCATGTACCTATATGGTGATGCAAAGTTATGGTGGCGCACTCGGATGGGAGATGATGCAGTGCGGAAGGCCCCCCCGAGGATTAATACAGCAGGAGACTCACGAAGAGGGGCGGAAGGCGATTCACACCCGCGAGGTGATCGGCTTGAGAGATCCTTAAGCGGTTGAAGCATACGGGTTCGGTGAGGGAATATGTGAAGGAATTTAGTTCCATCATGTTGGATATCAGGAACATGTCTGATGAGGACAAATTGTTCAATTTTATTTCGGGATTACAAGGCTAGGCCGCAGTTGAACTCGGGAGGCAGAGTTCGTGACACTGCGGCTATGATAGGCTATGGCGACTACTGGTGGACTATAAGATGGGCGGCGCCATCAGCACCACGACGAGTCAAAGGCAGTTCGGGCCGAGAAGGGCGAGAGGCGGAGAGGGCTAGGCAACTACCATTCAATGAAGGGTGTTTGGAAGGAGCAGAAAGAGGCTGTAGAGACGAGGCACGTGGAACCCTGACCACAAATTTTGTGCGGCGAACAACGGTTGAGTGGGATGCTTCATGTCTGATGGCCCTCGGCAGACGGGCGCGAGAGGGGAAGCGGGTGCCTTAGTCAGCTGCGGTGACAAGGCCGATGCGATTTAGATTCACCCTCGGTAGATCTAGCTGCGGTGCTCGATGCGATCAATAAGCGAGAACCAGCGCGAAAACTTTGATGCATGTTGGTCTTTGCTTAATGGGATCGGGTAAAGCGATGGTGACGGTGGTGCCGCACAATTTCCTTGCAGCTTGATGACCTCGAGACTCGTCTGGCTTAGGTAGATGATGATAGTCGGATGAGCGGTGAGCGTTAAGGCCGCGAAAGGATCGCGGGGCGTACGAGGATGTCTGCTGTGAGTTGGTGGAATGGAAGATAAAATTAATTTACTATGTGTTCCATTGGATGATTTCAATCTAATCCTTGGGATTGATTTCTTCCTGAGTCTAAGATTTTATATGATTCCTCACAGCATACGGTGGACTTATGATCTTAGAGGAGAAAGCGACCACCTTTATTACTGCGGAGTGAAAGGAAGAGCGAAAACATGGTAAGGCTAAGATGGTGTCCCGACCTATGGCCCGAAGAAGGGCTCCAAGCGAGGCGAGAGACATACCTTAACGGCTTTGGTGAAATAATGAAAGGGACATGATCTCTTTGAAGTTCCTAACTGCGTAATTTGGGATACTAAAGGAATTCGAGACATTATGCCCTCAGAGTTACTTTAAGGGTTGCCTCACAGAGACCCATTGATCACAGATCGAATTCTTGCTAGGAGCCCCGAACCTCTGCCCAAGTCCCTTATCGGATGGCCTACTTGGAAATTGCTGGGCTGAGGAAGCAGGTTGAAAGAGTTCTTCGGACGGCATGATCCGGCCCTCGGGGCTCCATTTGGTGCACCTGATTGCAATTCCCGGAGAAGAAACTTATGATGGATCGTTGCATGTGTGTGGATCATAGTGCTCTAAAAAACAGGTAACCATAAAAAACAAGTACCCAGATTCCTTTGACGGCCAAATTGTTTGACAAATTAGCAAAACGTACTTACAAAACTAGACACGAGATGGGCTACTATGAAGTCAGGATTAACGGAAGGTAGTGAGCGAGCCACGTAACTTCGTTATGGTTCATGTGAATTTCTTTATGTCTTTGTTTGGGCTCCATAAAATGCCACGTGACAAATACGTAATTTAATGAATGATGTCTTGTTTGACTATCTCGATGCTTTGGTTGTCTGTTTAGATGACATTATGGTGTACAGCCGGACTGCAAGCAAACACGGATGCGCGGGTGTTCGATGACAGGGAACCTGGCTGTATGGCTTGGAGAAGATGCGAGTTTGCAAGGAGCATATCACATTCTGGGTCACAAAATACGGTGAAGGCGGTCGGATGGATGAAGGTGCTGTTTGTGATGAGTGTGGTGTAGGGCAGAAATTTCGATTTTGCAGAAGCGAAATAAACAATTACCGATTATCATTATTCTCTAGATCTCCGGATATTGAGAAAGCAGTTTCACCGTTGGAATGCGTCTCGCGAAATCTAGTTACCCACGTCGAATTAGGGATGGTCGGGATTTGCCTTGCACGTTTTCGAGCATCGCCTATCAGTTGATAGTGAAACGACATGTGACGTGAAAGTCACATGGCATGTGTATTGTTACACATATTTGCATGAGTGAAATGATGAAAATGGACGTAGAGATAGTGTCGAATCTTAAATCAAGCTTAGGGACATAATGGCCATTATTTAAATTCTTAAGTTAGATAAGACAAATGTATGGTGTTTCTTGAAGCCCTGAAAGGCAGATCGAATGACCAATTTGAGGAAGGCTGAAATGGTGTTTTGGTGAGAGTATCAAGCTACTCTACAGATTGGGCAATCTAGACCATCGAATTCTTCGAGCAAGGAAAGGCTGCTCTGCATCGAGGCTACAACGTGGACTCCGGTTTTAAGGAGTTTTGACAAACTCCGTGAGGTAAGGGATTTATCCTACTTGGGTTTTACACTTTATTTAAGTGTTTTATAATGTTTCAGTTGGGTTGAGGCCTTAGACATGCATTTGGTGGTCCAAAAACTTAGGACCGAAGTGTAATTATAGACCCAAATACAGTCTGTGACTGTGTAGGGGCTGTTTGGGTGTTTATTTCATAAATTTATGAAATAAATCTTGTGTTGATGGTATGAGGCCGGAAATGGCTTGAATTGTGTGGAAAATGTAATGTGGCCGTGAACCGCGAACAGTAACCCGAGGGTTTCACTGTTCCCAAGAATAGTGTTCATAAAATAATTTTTGTGAAATAATGTGTTTGGTTGAGTAATTCAAATCGAATTGCTCGTGTTGGATAATTAGCAAGCGAGTGGTAATTTTGGTATAATAGTTGTAGAAATTACACTTTTATGTTTGTGTGATTAAATTATGTAAATGTATATCATGTTATATATATCGCATGTGTTATATGAATTGTATTGGAATTGGCATCATGCATTCTATATGCGCTCGGGCACCCTAGAACGATAGGAGTGAGTGCATGAGGTGATTCTCGAGAGAATAGTTTCGGAGGGTTGACTAAATAATAATAATTATCGAAGGGTAATCCATATAAAATATCAATCGTCGGAGTCGGCCCAATTGATATACATCGGAGGGTTGTCCACTAGCTGTGCTTTATTCAGGGGAATGGGTCTACTACTTATATCGGAGGGGTAGTCCCACGAATAAAAGCAAAATATCTTTGTTGAAAATAATGTTTCTCATGCGTGGCTTAGGCAAGTGGGGGAGTCGATGAGGACTCGGGGTATGAGTTGTTAAAGGTGGGCAATCCAAGTAGGATCATGCGTTTACTTGAATGTGTGTTTTCTTTAGACGTGCATATACATGGTGGAGAGTAGCCCATTTAGGGTGATTCCACTATTGAGCATTAGCTCACCTTGTCGAGGATATCATTTTTCGGTGCAGGGAGCGTACGAGGAGGCAGGCTCGTCCTGGGTAGAGTTTAGAGAAAAGTCGGGTTGTGGCTTTGGTTTATGATGTATACATGTATTAGAATGTTTTTCATTTTAATATATGTTTGTATAAGAGTAATTTCGTAACTCTTGAAACTATTGTATATATTTGGGAATTATTGGGATGAGTATTGGTTTGTGGGCCAAAGTGGTCGTTTTACTCATGGATTGTTATATTGGATTGTTAGGACAGGTTATGTATCCCGGGTAGAGCTCCCCGTACAAAGGAGACTACTTGTTAAAATAGTATCGGGTCACCCCAGGCATTAACGAGTCTTCAGTGGGTTGACGGGTGGTCAGCGGACCCGGGATTTAAGGAAATCCACGACCAGCCCTATCAAAGTATTGATTGCGGTCATTCTCGGATTAGCAAACTACTACGAGGAGATTATAAAGACTACTCAAAGATTTGTCTCTCCATTGACGATTTTCTAAAGAAAGGCCCGAGCATGGGATTGGGACGTAGAGTGTCGGATGGCTTTTGAAAGCCTCGAACAAGTCATCTCGAAAGAACCGGTTTCCAGTTTGCTAATCACAGGACCTTCCCTTTGGAAGTTCGGTGATGCTTCGGACAAGGCCCAGGTGGAGTCTTGGTGCGAAGGACCTCAGTGGCATTTGAGAGTCGGAGGCGAATGGGCGAGTGCGCGTTACCTCGACTCATGAGAAGAAATGACCGCTTGGTAGTTCCCTTTATGCGCGCAATGGAGGCACTACCTCCTTGGTGGGATTTTACGGTGGTGGATAATGTAGCCAAACACCTTCTTCAAGACACAGAGGAAGAAGTTGAGTGCAAGAAGCGGGGCCCGGCGCGGTTCTTGGCGAGTTCAATTTTAGGTGGTTGCCTTAGTCCGGGGGCACGACACCATAGCGGGCCTTTCGGTCGAAAGAGGTGGTGGCTTATGTCATGACTTTGTTAAGAAGTCATCTCGGATTTCAATGAGGCGGATCAAGAGGCTGCGGGACTTAATGCAGGCTATGAGAAGCGAGGCGACAAAGTCGAGGAATGGGAAACCAAAGTCTTGGCTAGTAAGAAGTGATCTCCTTGTTTTTCAAGGAAGTACTTATGTCCCAGATGGAGTGGAGGCTGGAGAAGGCTGTTGAAAGAGACCCATGATGCTAAGTGGGCAGGCCATCCAAGGGAGGAGCGGACCATGGCATTCTTGTCGAGTCCCCATTGGCCAAAGATGGGTGAGACGGTACAGCGTATGTGAAGTCTTGTTTGATGCCGGTTAGACAAGGCGAAAGAAAAAAGATGGCGGGAGTTCTTCTGACCTCTCCTATGCCAGAGAAAAGCCATGGCAAAGCGTCTCCATGGATTTCATCATGGGATTCCCTAAGGCCCGTGAGTGCAAATCCATCTTTGTTGTGGTTGATCGGTTCTCCAAGTATTCGGTATTCATGGCAGCACCGGAGGCATGTCCAGTAGAAGAGGCAGCCAATCTGTTTTTCAGCCATGTGGTGAAACATTTTGGCTTGCCTAAGGACATAATCAATGACCGGGATGCGAGATTCACATGACGGTTTTGGGTGGAACTTTTCAAGCTCTTGGGTTCGGAGTTGAAGTTCTCCACTGCAAATCATCCTCAAGCGAATGCTTGACCCGAAAGAATCAATAATTTGTTGGAAGAGTACTTAAGGCATTATGTAGCGGCTACGAGAAAAGCGGGTGGATTTGCTTGGCCTTTGCTTGGTTGTGTTACAATACGCATAGAAACTCGGCAACGAGGATGAGCCTTTGAGTTGGCTATGGGTTGGCGACGAACCGCTTTAGATGTGGCAAGCGGCGGGTTGGGAAGAGACAACCTACGGCCTATCGATAGCCATTTCGGCGGGAGATGTTCGATGAGAGCCCGCGGGAAAGCCTTGAGAAGGAGGTACAGAAGAATGAAGAGATATCTTGATCAACATAGACGGGCACTAGAATTTTAGATCGGGGATAAGGTGTAGCGACCTGGCCATTTGACAGATTGGCGAGTCAGGCAGAAACCGGGGATGCGGGTTTAATTCTTTATTTTGTTTTATTAGTTTTCTTTTTCAAAGTGTGGCGAATCCGGCGGGCGAATGGCGGATCCAGACAGGCCAATGTTACTCAAGCGTTTTTTATTTAGCTTATTAAAACTTTTAATTAATTTGTATAGTTCTTGGAGACGGTTTTAGTTTGGGCAAGCCCCTGATGATTTACAAATTTCAAAGTAATTCGGTGACGTAAGCATTAACAAAATACATTTACAAAAGAAAGGCATTCTATGCCCCTTCAAAATGATATACAAAAATCAAGGTTCAAGGTTTAACCCTTTTTGTTTCAAAATACTACTTGTTCAAAAGAGATGATATGCAAATGCCGGAGTATATACTTATACGCCGTACTCTCTCCTATATTCTATTGTTGCCGCGATCTTGTCTCCCTTCTTGTCTACTCGAAACACAACGCATAGATAAAACTATACGCTAAGCATTTTCATGCTTAGTGGTTCTATCTGATTCTATTTCAATATTCAATGTAGCTCGGCCATTTAACATTAAACCATGCCTATTAATTCAACATATACTCATGCTATTTATTTTACTTAAGCTTTCAATTTCTAAATCATTTGCAAAATCATCATACAATTCGATACAGCAATTCATTTCACGATTCAATTTTATGAGATTTAAGCATATCACATGAAATCATTTATCTTCGTCAATGTTGGTTATTTCACCTTGACTTCTTTAATTCACGTTTAAAGTTCCTTTTAATGAATCCGCCCTTATTATCATTCGGTAATTTCAATTCCACATTCGGCCAGTTCCGGTTGATGAATCCGCCCTTATTATCATTGGTAATGTGCTTACACATTTAACAATTGATCTCCCATCATGACGGATGTAGTTTGGTGCACCGAGCATGTGGTATCAATTAAATGTCATAGCCGTCATGGCGGATGCCGATTGGTGCGTACTGCCGAGTGGGGCGTTTAACGCGATGTCGCCCGTCGGATGTCGATTAGTGCATCATAGTGAGACATTGGACAATTTCGGGGTAGCCATTGGCGGATCTTAGATTTATTGCATCGTCGATGATTCGTCTGTATATCATTGGTCGTTAGGTTTCAAATACCACATTTCAATTCCTGTTCACTTTCGTGTCGTCTTTTCAAAAAGATATACTCAATCTATGTACTCATTTCTTATACTCATTCACGTACTCATTCATATACTCATTCATGTACTCATTCCATGTTGCGGTAAACTGCAAAATACTTGAAATAAGAATAGAGTCAGAGAATAAACATGCAAAAACATGAAACGAGGAATAGAAGTCGGTAGAACAAACCCAAAAGTCTTTGCACTTTGATTCCAATCCCTGAAATCTAAATCTCAATTTGGCTTTTCCTCCTCGTTAGTCCCTATTCCAAAACCATTAAAGAACAATATTATTCGTGTGTACTAGTAGTTTTGGTTAAGATTAATTTTTAGAGATTAATATGATTTCCAAATTTGACAAGCTATATATAGATGGATTCTTGACTCAATGAAACTTTCCATAGAGTCCAAGTGCCGGTCGGAAGTTGACGAAGGTTATGACCTTAGAGTTGGAGGTCATACGCGGTCAAATCTGGCCCGGCAGGCTAACGACTGGACAGGCTCGATCTGTCACCTCGGTCAAACATCTTCTATCCTCCTCAGGCATATGAATGGGTCTTAACTCAATGGGCTTTCCATAGAGTCCAAGAACACGAATAGAGATTCGGACCGAAGGAGTTATGACCCAGCCGAAGTTGGAGGTCATACGCGATCAAATCTGAGCCCGACGGCGAGCGACCTGGACAGAGCTCGATCTATCACCTTAGTCAAAATCTTCTATCCTCCTCAAGAATATGAATGTATTCTTGACTCAATCGACTTTCCATAGAGTCCAAGAACACCCAAATCGGAGTTGACGAAGGAGTTATGACGCCCGAGAAGTTGGAGGTCGTCAGCGTGATCAACAGACGGCGACTGAGTGACAAGTTGACCTGACCTGGACGAGCTCGATATAACACCTTGGTCTGACATCTAATATACTCCTCAGGCATATGAATGTATTCTTGACTCAATGGGCTTTCCATAGAGTCAGAACACCATCAGTTCGAGCGAAGAGATATGACCTTTAGTTGGAGGTCATCGGTCAGCAGGCGACCTCACGACCTCTGCTTTGCATGAGGTGCATTGACCTCTACTTCATGAGGAATTCTGTGACCTCTGGCATGAGTCTGGCGACACCTGCTTTGCTGGGTCTGCTGACCTCTCTTGCACTGACCTATCTTTGCATGGCCTCCTATTGCATGACCTCTGCGCATGAGTCTGTGACCTACCTATTTGCATGAGTCTGGCATGACCTCTATTGCATGACCTCTCGCTTGGATTTATTTGTTCGAGTAAAGACCATAACTTGGTCTCTGAGGGTCGGAGTGAGAAATTCAAAAAGCCTAACATCAGGATTCATTGATGTGGATACAACTTACTAGAAGGACTTACCTCAAATTCCTTTATTTCTGACCCAAAAACTGCGTTCTAAGGTCCGGTAGTTGACTGCGCGGGCGGCAGGCCAGTCTAGGTGGGCTGATCTCGAAAAGGACCATAACTTGGTCTATAGGAGTCTGAATTGAAATTCAAAGCCTAACATCAATTTCATTGATGTGGCTACAACTGCAGAAGGATTTCACTACCATATTCTCTTTATTTCTTACCCAAAAAAAAATCAGCTCTAAAGATTAAATTTGTCACGTATCACAATGTGGCTGACTTAGGATAGAAAATGGCCAGTAGGGGGAAGACACCTCTTGGAGTTTGTCGAAACTCCCCGATTAAGTCCTTGTCTCTTGTCACGAGGAAGGACTTTCTCTCATGCACTCGCACGGGACCTATGTAATTAGATGGATTGGAAATGCAGAAGAAGTGAAACACGCTCTAAGCACCTCCGTTTTCTATGTTTTCCTTTTTAACATGGATCGCTCTAAATCGTATTTTAAAGAGGCTTTACTCACTTTCCTACATCTTACTATCTTTCATTGATTTTTTAACCTTTTCTTTATTTAACATATTTAGATCATAGATTTATATTGTTATTCTTCATTTAAGTACTCATATTTTCGGCTTAGGCGTATAAATTTTTTAAATTGACATGGGTCCCCATTTAATTTCCATATTTTCTCTTTTATGGGTTTATTTATAGTTCAATAATCATTTAATCAATATTCATCTAACAATTCAGAAAAATACACGAGATTAGCTGGCTCCTCTGAAATATATAATAAATTTTATTATAAAAATTCCAGGGTATTTTTGGGGCGTTACATAAGGTTTTGTTAAAACTTGCCTCGGATCTTGAAAAAGTGAGGATGGAGCTTCGCGAAGAATTTGATCCTAAGTTTGAGGGGCCTTCGAGGTGATCAAGAAAGTGGGAGAAGTCACTTATATGTTGCAGTTGCCTGAAAGACTGAAGTTGCATCCGACATTCCATTTCAGTTTTTTGAAGCCTTATGTTGAAGATGCAGAACCAGGAAGGGTGCAAGTAAAACGTGCCCTTCCCTTGGTCATGACGCAGTTTGACAAAGGGGTGGAAAAGATTTTGAATCCTTGAGAACTATGGGCCAGTAAAAGAATCGGAGAAGCTAGATTATCTTGTTCGGTGGAAGCGGAGTTTGGAATCGAGGAGAGGCATGGGAGCGGGATGTAACATTGTGGCAGTTTGAAGGGGCCGTGCAAGACTATCTAAAGGCTAAGTCGATGTGGGCTTGACTTATTGGGAAGGGAGGGTTTGTTACCACCGGATGCCTGGCCGGTTCGTCGGTCTGAGGGCCTCATAGGTATGCGCTTGGGCACATGAGGCGCAATAAAGCAGGCAAACCATGGTAGTGCGTGGTAAGATACGGTGTGGACCGGCGGGTGCATGGTAACATATGGTGGACATGCACCTGTAAGCTGGAGTGTGGTTGGTGTTGAAAATGATGATTTGAGGTGGCTTGTCGGCTCATGTTAGATGAGATTTTGAATATTGGAGCGGTCGAATTCCAAGCGAGGGAGGGAATTGGCTGTTGGGAAGAGTCATAAACGGCAATAGATTATAAAGTCTATAAAAAGGATGTGGTCTCTAGCTTAGAGGGTTAGAGGTGTCTTCCCAATTTTTGTATTTTTGTAATCTTGTATGTTGAGAAGTGCACTGTGAGGAAGGGTTGGCTAAAAATGTTGCTTCCACACACATTCAAAGGATAAAAATTCCTTGTGATAAATCAGGGGTGTGACACCTACCATGGCAGCCTCATTAAGTGGGGTTGGGCTCCACTAATAAAGAGGATATTTCTTATTTGCTCAAGGCATCAAAGCATTTGAAAGCTTCCAAAACTTTTGAACCATTCTTGGTAATGTAAGCTTCCATCTTTTTAAATTCTCTTAAGTGTTGCTTCCTCTATGTACTTCTTTCACATCATAGTTAAATTAGCACTGTCCAAGTGTTACTTCCTTTGTGTCTCTGTCACATAATAAGCTGAATTAAGAAAAGTTTGACTTAGAGCTGCTTTGAGTCGTTTAAGTGTTGCATGAGGGTGTATTCAGGATTTTATATTTGAGTGTAGTATTATTATAATAGACTAATAATATATAAGAAAAAAAATTGAATAATTCATAAGTTATCATATTTATCATTTTATGGGTCATAAAAATTCAAAATCACTAAAGAAATATTTATGATTTGGGGTTGAGCTAATAATTTTTTTCAAAGGGTTAAAAAAAGATTTATAAAGGTTTTTTTTTGTCAATTACCTCATTGTAACACGTTGATTCGCCCTAATTGCATCGATTCTTAATAAACACCCTAGTCCATAAAACTTTGCTTTATAGAAAAGTCGTTACAAGAATACCTTATTATCAAGATTCTCAAAAACATTTAGGAGTTTGTTGTGTAAAATTTGTCTGTAATCCACAGTTGGGTGAAGGCTTAATTAGCAAAAATGTTTTAAATTATCTGAGTTTGTGAAATGCCCAAGTCTTGACACTTTGCTCAATAGAAAATCAGTTGGAATAACGCTATACCAGAATAACCTTAGAGTTTGTTGGATGAGAGATAATTACCAAAAATGCAAATGCACCTTTAGATGATGCAGCAGCAATTGGTTTCTCATAGTTTGAGAAAGATGGGGACAAATTGATAAGCTGTTCACTTTAGTATACAATTTTAAATTGCTAACTGGCATACTTCTTTTCTTTCAATTTTTAAATGTATTATGCCCCCACAAAAATGCTTCATTGATTTTAAATTACAATAATAAAAAACACACAGAGGATACAGATTTCCTTCACTGATAATGCCTGGACCCCTTAGCCAAGATTCTGATTAATGTCGCGTGCCGATTCGAGGCTGAGATAAGTTCTTCAAGGAGTTGTAGATCCAAGAATTTTAGAATCCCAAGAATGAGCTTTCGGATTGGTTGGAATCTTGCTGTTTCTACTAAAATCACAGAAAAATTAAAATTAAAATTAACCTTCAAGGATGTGAATCCAGAAGCTGTGTCTTATTTTTATGTGGCAGTTAGTTAGTGTTAAAGCTTCTTTTGCCTCCCAAGAGAAATGCTGTTCTGAATATGCTTGGAAAGAGAGCCCTGCCTCTTGAATCTGATCTTCAGGTGATCCATGGTCAATGTATCTATCAGGAAGCACCATTGCTCTTAACTGAACACAAGAATTGATATATCAACACAGTCAATATCAAGAAAAGGATAATCTAGGACAAAAAGTATTGATATTCAAGGTTCAAATTTTATAATGTGATAAGGAAATTTACCTTTAGGGGTCCATCCAAAATACCATTTAAGCACAGGAAGTGAGACACATGGGAACCAAAACCTCCAATGGAACCCTCCTCCACAGTGATCAGGATCTCATGTTCTTTGGCCAATCTCCTGATGAGATCAGTATCCAAAGGTTTACAAAACCGAGCATCGGCTACCGTCTGCGGCATTTCGGGACCTGAGAATGCTTGCAGCTTCAACACAGTTCTGAACTATAGAACCATATCCCAGAAGAGCAACTGTATGGCCTTCTATCAATATCCTTCCCTTTCCAATCTGTGCAGCAGCAATAAAAGATGTGTCATGTAATTTTCTATTAGGTAAGCCATTTTGTTTATAAAGATTTGAAAGTTGGTCAGTGATTATGCTAACCTCAAGAGGGGTTCCTTTGTTATCAGGTGGAAGAACAGCTCCAACTCCATTACCCCTTGGGAACCTGAAGCAGGAAGGCCTGTCATCAATGGCTGCTGCTGTGGCAATCATATGCATAAGCTCTGCTTCATCAGATGGAGCCATGACCATGTTGGGCAAGCAAGCCCTTATAGGTTATATCAAATGCTCCACAATGAGTAGGCCCATCTGCACCAGATCCAGCTCGATCCATTGCAAATCGAACAGGTAGTTTTTGAAGATCTACATCATGTACCACCTTCAAAAACATTAAACACAAAACTTTTCCATCAATAATTTGTTACTATTAGTATTATTATAAAGAATGAAAATGAAGCAAATTGTATCTCATTTTTGTTATTATTTTTCTGAATAAACACCTGATCATATCCTCTTTGTAGGAAGGATGAGTAGATGGCACAAAATGGCTTGAGACCCTCTGTGGCTAAACCGGCTGCAAATGTGACAGCATGTTGCTCAGCAATCCCCACATCAAAGCACCGGTCAGGAAACCTTTTCTGGAAAAAATTGAGGCCAGTCCCACCTCCCATCGCAGCATGGATTGCTACAATTTTATCGTCTACCTCAGCTTCTTTAATCAGAGATTCAGCAAAGTACCGGGTATATGGAAGGGTTGAGGATTTGGATTTAAATTGCTGGCCTGTTTTGGGGTCGAACTTGACAACCCCTGAGACAATGGAAGGAAAATTAATAAAAAAAATTCTTCATATTTCATGATGAAATAGGATTAGATTATAAAGTAGCAGTCTTACCATGCATTTTATCAGCTGCTGCTTCTGCTGGAGGGTAGCCCTTTCCTTTCTCTGTTATAATGTGGATCAGAACAGGGCCCGGTGCTGGAGTTTCTTTCACTTTCTGAAAAATGGTGATTAGATCCTCAATATTGTGACCATCCACTGGACCAATGTAATACAATCCCAGCTCCTCAAACAGAGTACATGATCTGCCATTGGTGAGCATACCCCTTGTATACCCATCTACCTTAGCTGCAACTTCATGTGTTTGCTCTCCAAGCTGCTTTGTGATGCTCTATTACATGTCAAAACGAAGTAAAATCAGTCTCAAATTTGAAACATCACAGAAAGAATCCAAACAAGACAGACAGACAGAAACGGATAGAAGGGCAGAAAGGCATACTTTTGCAGCTTCCCGAAGTTTTCGGAGCTTGGTGCTTGATTGGAGCTTGGTTAGAGTCTTACTAAGGGCCCCAACAGGAGTTGCAGGGCCATCAAGAGTAGCAGTGGGCAAAGAGACTTGTTTATTGTCATTTAATATGACAATCATGTTAATCGTCAAGGTAGCCTGCATTTCATGGCCTCCTTATGCTTGCCCTACAGTCATGGCCCCCATCCCCAATCACTGAAATAACATTGATTTGGCTTCCTAGAATCCTTGCTACTGCCATACCAAGACCAGCGGAGTGCTGGTTGAACTATGTCCACACCGAAAGCATCATGCCCGCTCTCTTCCCTTTTCCCGGAAATCCTGCTAAACGGATGTTTTCCTTAGAGTGTGCATTCTAGACCTCCTTCCTGTCAAAATCTTATGCGGGTACGCCTGCAACATATATATGTGTTCTTATTCAAAATCCCTTGCTTTCTAACAAATGCTACAAAAAAATTCATACAAATTTAAAAAGGCTCATAAGACCAAATAATTAAGGTATGTTTGGTTATTATTTTTGAAAACTGTTCTATAAAACACAAAGAACACCAAAATAGTGTTCTTTGAATTTGGTGAGCTCTATTTTTATTTTTTTTTTTAAATGGGAACCAAACAAATTTTTAGTGTTCTCATTGTTTTTCGTTCTTGAAAATAGGAACCAAAAAGACCCATAATCTAACATTAGAATGTAAAAAAAAATAAAAAAAATATAAAAACTGAGAAGGAATGAAAAGCATCATATCCATTCATAATAGAAAAAAAGTGTAACATAAATTTAAAACAATTTTCCTTTATAAGAAAATAATAAGTTAATTTTGGAATTCATTAGAACTTCAAAATTATTTTTAACTCAGGTGAAAAAAAAAATTAAAGTAAAAAAAAAAACTATTCATTTATGTTAAAGAGAGCAACCATAAAGAAACCACAAAGTTACTTTTATTACAAAAGTTGATAGGTTCTCATTTATCGTTCAATATTCTTTTGTAGGTACGTTGTTATATTCTTATAAATATTCTCTATTCCCAAAGAAAGTCAACACTTGTTTTGTTTATAACTTGACACACTTGCATAGATTTTGTAAATATTCTAAATAGTACTCCTTATTCTCAATTAAATAATTAACTGTACATCTATCTTAAAAGGAAAAAAAAATTAAATGTTGATAGGTTCTCATTTATCGTTCAATATTCTTTTGTAGGTACGTTGTTATATTCTTATAAATATTCTCTATTCAAAAGAAAGTCAACATGACATTTTGTTTATAACTTGACACCATAGATTTGTAAATATTCTAAATAGTACTCCCTTATTCTCAATTAAATAGTTAACTGTACATCTATCTTAATTTCTATCTTAAAAGGAAAAAAGTGTAAATGTTTGATTAAAAAATAAAAATTCAGCTCAAAACGAAAAGGAACAATAAAGTCCAAATAAAGTGAAGTAGTAGTAAATGATTAAAAGTTTATAAAATATATAAAGGGAGGAAGAAAAAAAATGCCAAACAAAGTAGAACAGAGAAAAGAAAACAAATCAATAAAGTAAATCAAAATCAAGAGAGAATAAGCTAATAATGAAACTAACTGCATAAATTGGAATTTGCGACATATCACATCTCATAAGATTGAACCTGACAATGAAAATGAAATAACCTTGGTCCTTGGATGCGCATTTTTAAAAACAAATAACAAATCTAAGGAAAATCTAATTCCTCCTATCTTTTAGAGAGATTCTTTATATTTCAAGTTCCCTTTTCACTTTTCTTATTCATAATTCCAAAACAAATGTTCCCTTTTCCTTTTTTTTCTCACGTTCACCCTCCAAACAGAACGGACATCAACTTTTGAAACTGCTGTCGAATTTTGCATCCCAGTGGGTTAAAAAAAAAAGGTCTCAAAAGACATCTTTAATCAGTCAATCGAAAACGTTAAACACATGCTTTCATGATCCATCTCATGGTGTACGGAAACTGAAAAATCTTAAAATCTGGTCACCTGATGACGTCCCACTCTCAAACTCTTGTCGTCGGGAGTGTTGAACACGTGATGTAGAGCCACTGTCAGTTCCACTACTCCTAAGCTTGAGCTTAGATGCCCGCCTGTTTTCGAGACTTTGCTTACGATATCTGCTCTAAGCTCTGCTGCTAGCTGTTCAAGATCCTGAAACACCAGATTCAACAAACCCAATCAGAAAAAAAAAAAAAAGAGGTTGGGAATTGGAATTGGGAGCGGGAAACCCAA
Source organism: Tetrastigma voinierianum (assembly GCA_016808115.1). Classification (NCBI taxonomy): domain Eukaryota; kingdom Viridiplantae; phylum Streptophyta; class Magnoliopsida; order Vitales; family Vitaceae; genus Tetrastigma; species Tetrastigma voinierianum. Next base: position 24,335 of record JAEQBH010005375.1, read on the forward strand.
TGAAGAAAATCACGTGACCCCCGTGATGATTGATCGATGAGTTCTCAATCTCACCTGGTTGGAGAGGTTCTTCATGTGAACTGGATAATTGATTGTGTCCAGTAGCGGCGTCAACGGCTTTTCTCCGGTGAATTCTATCTTCCACCCGCCGTCTTTTTTTTTTCCAACCATCTTGTTCCCTTCATCACCATTTGGAGTACTTGCAGCACAAGCTCTCACGCAGACCTGCTAAACACCATCCGGGAAACCCACATCGGAATTATAAAAAACTGGACTTTTTAATGACCAAAAAAAAAAAACAATAAAGATAACATGAAACCCAAATGGCGGCAACAGCCAACAGAATGTGGGGGGTCACCTGTTTTCTGTAACCAAGGCTTGGGCTTGGAGGTTTCAGACATGGAAAGATGGATGGGCTTGTTCTAACCACAAACCCAGAAACGGCCATAGCTCAGAGAGGAAAGAGAAGAAGAAAAAGAAAACAGTGGAGGTTTGGAAAGTGGCTACAAGGATGAGTAATTTATAATCAGGAGCAAGACGAGGAAGTAATTTATAATCAGGGTAAGAGCCGCCTTGGATTAATAAATAAATAGTTAAATACAGATAACTCCCCGTTCTTCTTTCCTTACATATATCCAAATTCAGCAATATTCATTTTTTTTTCTTAAATTTTTCGATTACGGTCCATGAGCGATGTTTGGATGATGCGTCATGACTATAATATTTGAATAATGGAATTTCAAAATTCACATCTGGAGTAGGGCCTCCTTTTTCAGTTTTTCCACTCACTGTTTTAAATTATTTTCTTAGAAGGCATGATGGAAACAAATTAAAGTTGGAGTTATGGGAGGAAAGAAATCGTCCATCGACACTCTCTTCACCTTCATTGATATTCTTATTCCAAAATTGGTATTTTTTACAAATTTTAGGAAACTGAATGCAATTTTATGGAAAAGTTTTTTAAATAGGATTCATAAATTTATTTCTAAATAAGGAATATTAAAGTGGAAATGTTATTCTCTCCTAAATTTATAGGGCTGCTTTGTTTATCATTTTAACCATCAAATACGAATACTAGAAATAAAATTTAGCAAATTAATTTTGATATCTTGAGAGAATTATTTAACAATTCTAAGATAGTCAAATCTTAGATAGAAAGTTGAAGTGGCAAGAGATGTTAAAACCCCACTATTCAAATACTTGTCCACTGAGGAGTATATCGTTGCACCTTCCTAGTCGTTTTTTTTACACAAAGAATCTACGTTGAATGAGATATGAGTGTAACATAGTCGATTTTTTATAATTCATAATATTCTTCAAGTAAACGCTTAAGCATGGACTGTGGAAAAAAAATAGTCAAAAAATTGGAAAATATATTTTACAACACCCTTCCCATTCAAATATTGACCATGAACATTACAAACTCCATCCAATATTGACCATGACTAATAATGCATGAGAAGATAACTTGGTGAGTGCGATGAATTTTAAGCAACCGACAATAATCGGGAGTGCTCCTTGACCGACTTTCCCGGTAGCTTAGAAAGATTGAATGGGTGTGATGGACCTTTTGCGGCCCGCACCGTGATCCCATGCTCACGTCTTGGGGAAAAACATGAAGACATCATAATCAGTTAGGCATGTATATTGGTCATGAGTACAAGCTGACTGGGTACGTATTCCTAAATCAGTTTGGCATTGTTTAGGCATAACTTGGAAATTTTATGGACTCATTCCTTCACTTTTATGTTGATATGATATTATCTATTTTAAATATAAATCCTTATGATTTTAATTTTAGGTTTCTCTCATAAACCCTCGTGATTTTTATTTTAAATTTCTTTCATAAACCCACATACCAATATCAATAGGATATTATTCATACTTGTCAACTAATAAGTCTCCCTGTTTCTAATCAATGTGCCACTTTCAAGGCACACCCAACAAGTCATTAACAATCTATGATAGTAACATTTTGTTATAAGGCTGTGCAGACCAATAAATCAGAGATGGATGAGGAGACACATATAAGTAAAATAATTAGACTGATGACTCATCTAAACTCTCAGATCATGAGGACTCATAAATCGCAATATTTACGTACGTCTTAAGATTATTAAGAAATGTCAAGTTGAAGATGGGCGGCTATGGTGAGGGTTGAATAATTGTTGATTATTGCTTATTGCTAAAGTTTCCGCCAGGACAAGAATCTTAGGTTTCTGGCAGGGATCAGATAAAAAAAATAATCAAGAAGAACATTTTAAAACGTTAACAAAGAAAGCGATTAGAAAGTGAAGTTAGAACCGAAAGAATGGATGTTTGTATTTAGATTTTTTCTCTATTTAGATTTTCACCTAAATTTGTATGTTTTATTATATTTTTCAATATTTTTTTCGTTGTTAGATATTCATTATTTATCATCTTCCTATTTGGGATAATTAGAACCTACAGGATGAAAAAGCCATAAAATTAGTTTGAACCATTTCAGAAAACAGCACTTAATTATATCCAGCTAAGGGGGTGTCACAAATTAAGGCCTACAAGGTGGGCACCAAAGTTTTGCCTGGGATATATCTAACCACCTAACATTGTTCTCTTTCTTCGAACAGTCGTTTCAACAGAAACGAACAAGAAAAATGGTCCACATAATCCATGATTAAGAAAAAAAGTATTGGAAGCTAGGGGTGGGGTGGATTGGATAGGGTTTGTCTGGTTTCTCCCCATTCCCATGAGAAACAGATACCTGTTACACGCGCGAGCGTGGCCCTGCAATGGAGGAGATTACTGATGCTGGGATTTGGCCTGCTCTGCTCTTCGCATCTAACTACGAATCAACGAACGGCCACCAATCCTGATACCTCTGTCCCCTCACCTTTTGTCTTTTAATTCAGAGCCTTCACATGCTGTGATGAAATCATTCTGAGCTCCCAACTATTTTTATTTGATTTGATTTGATTTTAAGCAAAAATAAAAATAAAAAACATTGGCAAAATGAAATCATCGGCGAAAAAAGACAGAGGGAATTTGGGAGGAAAATATGACAACGTTAAATGGAAATTATGTACTGCTTTGTCGTATGCGCTAACTGGGGGCACTGATATGAGAGATATACTTAATAGTTTTAGGGGTTACAAATCAGACAAAATAAGCGACGTCACATCACACCTTCACCCAATCATTAATTTATGCTCTCTCTCTCTCTCTCTCTTCCTTTCCCCTAGGTTCTCCCTTTGATGCTAAACACCTTGTTCTATATTCTCCATGCTCTCACCTCTGATTGGCCACTTCCCAACATTACCCTTATCGTTTCTTTAACAAATCTTCTAACTTCTAAGAATATTTTGCAGTCAAGTTCTGGCTCCGGTAGTAAGGGATGGGTATAAGTTTGGTCCATGCTAAATTTCTTATAAAAAAATAGTATTATAACTAAGGATTTTCAAAAAGTTCGTGGCCCGAGGCCCATCTTGGGCCCGGCCCGACGAACTAAAGCTCAACCTAAGTTCGAATTTCTCACAAGTTCTGCCAAAGTTCTCACGCTTTTAAGCTGCCTGCACTACGCCTTGATTTTGTACGACCACCCAGAGGCCTGCCCAAAAACCCCGTCCAAAGGCCTGCCCAAAAAACCCGTCAAGAGGCTCTCCTAAAAGACCGACCCCTCCACTTAGGTAGTTAGGTTTTTTATTTAAATTGTATTCAAAAGTTAAATAAAAAATAAAAAGTAAACTTAAAAACAATTCAAAATAAAAAAAATACTTCATTTAAAAAATTTTATTCACCAATATAATTACATTTAAACGTATTTAAAAGTTTACACTTCACTATAAAATAAGACATCTCAATCCAGGCTGAAGACCTACTATTTGTTAATCATTCGTACTTTCAACCATAAGAAAATAAAATACAATATACATTTAACTAAATATTTTAATCACTATTTTCTCGTGACTGAATTATCGCTGATCTATTCATGTTTTGATAAATTTAAGCTTCTTTCGTAGACAACCACTAAGGTGCCAACATGACCAGGCAATCTCTTGTCCGCCAAATTCCAATATTTTAAACATACTATCGCTTCTGACAAGCTTCAAAAGGACAAATTACATCGTTTTTTGCTAACCACTCTTCCACCTACACTAAAAAGCAAACCCGATGCGACCACTCAACACAAAAGTACCAATACATCACGTGTAATAATAGATAACACAGGATATTTTATTTGTTGTTTTTTCCACCATTCTAAAATTTAAAAATCTTCATAGTCTTCAAATGAAATTGTTTCTATACTAAGATATCTATTTATATCTGGCTTGTATTATTTTCCGATAATCCGCTGTTGTCTTTTTTTTTTTTTTTTCTTTACTTCTTTTAAACATTTCTAGCCGCTTTATAAAAAATGAGAGCTTTGTCGACACGATTTATCAAACTAATATCATTTCCATTTTTATAAATATTATATAAAATATATAATAATCGAATTTACTTTTTTAATTTTTTCACTTTTTATTTGATCTTCATTGTAAATAACTTGCAACCATTCATCTAGGAGTATCAAATTTTAATCTAGGGGTCCACAATTAAATCCATTATAATAAATCAAAGGTAGCTTCTCCCCAATGTTTTTTAATCTTTTTCTATCATTGCAAAATTTGTATCATTAAAAATTTCATAACTTAAATAATTTTGTCGCACTATTATAAATACTAGTTATTTGCATAATGACCCGACAAGCTTTGATAATACATGCACAAAAATATTTGTCACACAAAATTTCAAAAAGATTCGATAGAAGGCCCAGAATGCCACAATCATAACTACTTAATACATCACTATTATTATTGAGCACAGATTATAATCGTATCTACATTTTATATTTTTTGTAATATTTTGTAAAAGCTTATAAATAGAATTCCATCTAATTGGTATATCTAAACTTATATTTTTTCTTTTCATATTTGCAATTTTGCAACAATAAAAAAATAATTCATGTTTTACTTGGGAACAATTAATACTATATATTCACGTCTCTAATTTTTCTAATGTACCATCAACTTGTTTTAATCCATCTTTTACAACTAAATTTAAAATATGTGCACAAATAAACGTAGTGTTAAATAATTCTTTTGTACGATCCTCTTTTATTTGCCAAAATCTTTTAATCTCAGACACTCAGATCATTATTAAAGTACTATATTAGCCATTATTAAATATTTTATCACGAATAATACCTAAATCTTATACTTCATCATTTATTAAAGTTAATATATTTTTACCACTATGAGTATTTATTGTTTTAAATAAATGTCTATCTTTTTATTTAACATCCATTCACTATCTATATAATTAGCGTGTAGTTACATAAAAACCTTTAGCGCATTAAAAAGATGTCCAAATATCATATGTTAAACAAATTTTTCCTTCAAAATTTACATAATATTTTTTAAAAATTCTTCTTTCTCGTTTGAAATTTTTCATAATACTTTAATGTATTTTCGAACCAACCTTCAATTATGATTAATCAATTTTTAATTCAGCCAATATTCATGAGTTTTCATCATATTAAAAGGTTGTTCACCAAGTTATTACGTAATCAATCATTCATTCACGACACTACACTCCATCATAGTTAAAAAAATTTAAATTTCCACATTCATCTTTACCTAATTGCATATTATAATTTCTAATATCTACATTACGCTTAAATTTCTATACACTGCTCATTATGTCTTTGTACGACTTCATACTCGAATTTAATCCACCACTAAGAAGTTTGCTAAAATTTTATATTTGCTTTTATTTCTTTTATTATTTTCTAAAATTATTTCTATTCTATCAAAAAATTTCATATATTTGAATCCACTTATCAACATTTACATGGATTCAGAAAAAGATGCACATGGACTAAAAGAAGATGCACATGGACTATCCATATTTAAAATTATTAATAAAATATTATACTAAAAAAATGAATCAAAATAAAATGTAACAAACAAATAAAGAAAAGTAAAGGTGGAGAAATATTACTCAATTGGAGGATCGAAGCCGAAATTTTTTAAAATCCGAATTATTGGAGTCACTAATGCTTGATTTGCAATTTTGCACCACCAATAATATCATGTAATATGAAGAAGTGAAGAACAATGGAAGAAAATGAAGTATTAAATAATGTGAGAGAAAATTGAGTGAACTTGTAAGAGAAAATGAGAAATTAAAAGACTAATTTGATGAAAAATGGTAAACAAAATGTGTAGTATTTATAGAGAGAAAAAAGAAGTGAAAAAAAAGTGGGAAAGGTTCCAAGTTCCAACGATCACATGACTGCTAATGAGAACATTACCATCAGGGAGCCAACCAATACATGACCGTTGAATTTGGAAATTAAGGGGGGCCTACTGGAGGAAGGGAGAAGAGTGGGAGAGAAGACGAGGGTGGCAGCGATTTTGGCGGCATGAGCCGGTAAGGGTAGTCTGCTTTATTCGGGACCGCTACCGAACCATTTACTTGTGCCCGATCAACGTGCCGTAATCTGGGGTGGAGCCAAAGTGGGAAGGGGAAGGGGGAGCCGAGGGAAGGGGTAGGCCTCGTTTATTTTAATCGTGGCCGAACCATGGGCCTTTAGGCTCGATCAATGCGCAACCGCCCAGCGTCAATACTGTGCTCAAGGTCTTATTTATTCGGCCTGGACGGCCCTACTGGAGACCCCCTAATTATAACATTATAATGTAAAATAAATAGATACATAAAAAAAATATATTTTACAGTTAAACAACTAATTACTCAATTATAGATTAAATAAATGAATTTGGAATATATGTCCTTATTTGAGTACTAAACATATGCATTTAATAAAGATTTTACTTGTCTCTTTAGGTTAAAATGATGAAACTATCATGTTTTAAATAGATACAAGGTATAGAAAAGGGATCCCATGTTCGAGTTCTCTACTGAAGACAATTTATTACCTAGAATTTAAAATATATCAAATAAATAAGATTTTGACTCATTACATGTTAAATGATTAAATTTTATTTGTCTCTAAATTCATTAAGATAAAATAATGTTACACAATTGTTAATTTTAAATTATTTTTTATTTTTTATAAAAAAATATCAATTATGTTTTAATGATATACTAATATCTATTTTTATAATATTCATAAAAGTATAATTTATGATTTTATTATAATATTGATATTCATACTTTATTAAATTTATTTATTTATACTCAAAATTTATTTGATTTTTAATAGGACATTAATGAAATTTAACTGATATTATATAAATAAATAATTCAATTTTTTCGCAAACTCTAAATAAAAATTGTAAAAAAAATATTCATAAAATAATTTATCCAAAAAATCTGATTTTTTATTTATTCTTGACACGTATACTAAGAAATCACAATATCTCTTATGAGTAATGATTTTTCTTTCCTACTTCTATTAATTTTTATATATTATCTTGAAAGGATTGGACTTAAGTAGTACTCTCTAAATGGATTGGATCCTGGTTTTCTCTATATCATCCCATAATCCTTAATGGCTAGTAATAAATTGAAATCTCGTTTACAAGTAAAATTTCATTTATCTTCTAAAATCGCATCGCATTCCCTTTTTTATTTGAATTATTCAAATATAGGTATCCATGAAAAAAAATAAGATATGGATTTCCACTTTTCATTCTTGTGTATGAGATATGGTCTTATTGTTCTATGAATCTTAACTAACCTTTAATATGTGGATGCTTTAAAATAATAATATCTTCTTGTTATAGTCTTTATTTTAAGTTGTTGAATGCAGTCGTGTCCTCTCCTTGTTTGAGAGCAGTCCTCTCCTAGGTTGAGAGCTTTATTTATTCAGTTTGTTGGTAGTTTTCTCGATTATGCTACAGGCTTCTTGGTTCTTCACTCTATGCAATCATGGATCTTTCTCTGACGGCTTTGTCTCTTTCCTAAGGGGAAACTGAATTTATGTCTCTTGAAGGGGTGGATGATGTAGGCGGTGAAGATACTTTGAGCTGAGTTTGGTAGGACGGTTCCTAACCGATCGCTCCATCAATTTCAATTTCATGCGGGATCGCTTATCTCATCTCCGAGGCCAGAGTGGGTGTATGTATTTCTGAACTCGCCAATCAAAGGTATATCTTTAAATTTTTCCATGTGGTAGATCTAAAGAGAGTCCTGGCGGGAGGGCCATGGACATATGACAACCACTTGTTGATCTTACATTGGATTCAACCTAGTGAATGCCCTAATCAAATTCCATTGAATTCCATAGACATATGGGTTCAAATTTTTGACTTACCTTCTAGTTATATGTTTGAATCAGTCGGCAAACAGATGGGTAATTATATTAGCTTTTTTCTTGAATATGATACCACACAACAAAAAGTAAGCTAAGGGAGTATATGAGACTACGGGTGTCCATGGATGTTCGACCTCCATTGAAGCGTGGAAAATGACTAAGGACACCCAAAGGGGACGGGTTCTTTGTTTCCTTTAAATAAGGAAAGACGGTAGCTTCCTTTTTGTTTATATGTGGTTACTTAGGGCACTTCCAGATCGTTTTGTCCCCGCTCACTATTCCGTAAGAAGAGATTACCCAGGGCTGGGAGCTCTGCCTGCCGCCAACCGTGGGCCAGGCCTAGATTCAACTTCGTTACGCACAAATCAAGGCCACCGCTTGAGCTCTAAGGCTTGCGGGTATACAACTACCGAAAGGAGAAGGATTGGAGCGGTGATGGCCCAGGAAAATCGGGCAACTCCTACAGATCAAGGGCACAAATAGCAGTTGGCGGCTGTGATAGAAGAACGTGTATGTATGGATGAGGTGGATGCATAAGTGACAATATTGGGTGTGCCGCTGTGGTGATGAGGGACGGTCTCCGGGGCTATCTTGCACAGAAAACTAAGGTCGGGCCAGTTTGAGGCCCAAATTGGTACCATGACCTTAGACAAACCCAATGTTGATAATATAGACATGCAGACTTCTCCCACTCCAACAAACCAAGAGAATCCTTTATTGGCAGGACCTGCTGGATAGGCCTGCCCATTCTAATTATTTGCCTCAGTTGGAACTGCAGGGGTTTGGGTTAGGCCCGTGTAGTTCAAGCCTTAAGTGAGTTGGTCAAAACTCACAAGCCCGTGGTAGTTTTTTTGTTTGAGACATTGGTTCACAGTAACAAAATAGAAAGTTTGAGGGTAAAACTGGGTTTTCAAAATGCTCCTGGGCAAAGGGATGTGACTAGGCTCGAGGAGGTGGGAGCTGTTGCTCTATGGAAAGATCCGAAAATGCGTAGTTATGAGTTCGAACCACCATATTGACTTAGAGATTGAAGATGAAGCTAGGGGTAAATGGCGTCTGACTGGTTTTTATGGTATGCCGGAGCGAAATCACCGACGAGACTCATGGCATTTACTACGATCCCTTCACTCCCGCTCGTCACTTCCCTGGTGTGTGATAGGGGATATGAATGATTTACTTGAGGAGTCAGATAAGAAGGGAAATGTCGAGCACCGCGTTTATTAGAGGTTCGAATCTTTGTGTTTGATTGTGGCTTAATAGGCACATTACCCTCTGAGAAGGATTACACACCACACGTAGAGCCGGGGAAAGGGGCGCGAGCATGGGTAGAGGAAAAGCTAGACCCTTTGTTTGGCTTGAATGCTTTGGACAGATCTCTGCATTTCCGCGAGGTAAAACTCAACAATTTGATTGCTGCCGCTCATGTCGATCATTCCTGATCTCTTACGCCACCGGTTAAATTTGATTACTAAAGAAGAAAGATTTGAAAATTTGGGTTTGAGAATAGTTATCTGGAACGAATTACATCAAATTGTTTCTGAGGCTTGTTTATGGTGTGAGCGACCGTGAGCAAATTGAATTCGTGTGTCGTTTCTTTGTTCAGTTGGGGAAAGGAATTAGCTCTCAGATTCAGAAAGGAAATTGATAATTGCAAGCGGAAATTGGGTGTCGGTTTAAAAGCGATGAGGCGTCTGACAAGAATATTTCAAAGAGATGAAAGCTTCAGTATCTCCACAATTTGGACGAAGCTACATGCTAGAGGCAAATTGAGAAATTTTGCCAACCGAAGGTGATTCCAACACACTTCTTTCAATACCGCCTTATTTCGAAAAAGTGAGATTCTTGGTTTGATCAGCCAGGAGATTTGGGTCAACAGATGAGGACATTCAACGAGTAGCAGCTGGCTATTTTCATGATCTGTATTCGAATAGTCCCTGTAAGTATGATGAAGTCTTGGATTGTGTTGATGTTAGAATTATGAGATGCGAATCTTAGTTTGTTGGTTACCATTCTCGAAGGAAGGAATTTAAGGGAGGCTATTATGGGATGCACGACCAAATCGCCCGGGGCAGACGAGTTCAATCCTAGCGTTTTCTCAAAGGTTTTGCAGGTTCTAGTGAGTGACGATGTATATAGAGATAAGCACAGAGTGGATGAGTAGTGCCTGTTTTCCTCAGTCAGGTAAATATGATCTGTGCTTGATTAGAAACATCGGAATCCAAGAACCATGAAGGATTCTGAGACGATTAAGCTCTGTAATGTGAACTACAAATCTGGCCAGGTTTTAGCAAGTGATTAAAGAAATTGTTACCTCGGATCATCTCTGGAAGCGATTTGCATTTGTTTGGGGAAGATCAATCACCGGATAACGTCTTAGTGGCGTTTAAAATAATCCATCTTATGAAGAGGAAGAATAAAGGTAAGCAGTGTGGCCTTTAAAATTGACATAAGCAGCCTATGACAAAATGAGGCGGGTTTCCTCGGAGGATTATGTTGAAATTGGTTTGATAATAGATGGAGTCGATCTCATGATGCTATGTGTTTCTCTGATGCGTTATAATGTCTTGGTGAATGGGAGGGAGGAGGTAGGACAATTATTCCGAAAAGGGTTGCGAACAAGGTGATCTGCTCATACACATCTTATCACTTATGTGGTAGAGGTTCATCCTCTCGTTGATCAAAAGAGGCGAGAATATGAGGAATCTTGCATGGGTGTGGGTTAATGGGGCCCAGTCCAGTTGTTTCTCATCTTCTTTTTGCGGGCGATAACTGTTTTTTCTTAGAGCTACGAGTGAATGCTGTACCTTGATGGAAGAAACTTCTCCTCCAAATATGGAAGAAGCTAGTGGGCATACAGGTAAACTTCACAAAATCAGGGTGTGTTAAAACGAATGTTCGTCAACTCTTGGCTGGATTGTCATATGTTACGGATGTATCAAGAGCTCCTAAATACCGGCGAACCTTTGGGCTCCCCTCATTGTTTGGAAGAAAGAAGAAGATGGTATTCAATCACATTAAACAACGCGTGTGGCAAAGAATCCAAGGCTGGAAAAACATACCTATATCAGTACGGCGAGGAAGTGAGTGATCAGCGGCGTGCGATCCACATCCGGCGTATTATGAGTACCTTTATCTTTGCCTCACCTCCATTCTCTTTGATGGTAAAAAATGCTAAACTCTTTTTTGGTGGGGATCGAAAAGATTGGAAGCAGGTGGCATAAAATGGTTGGCATGGATCAACCAGTGGCGAAGCGGATGGTATGGGGTTTAAGTAATCTTCATTTGTTTTCAACATTGCTATGTTAGGAAAGATTGGTTGGAAGCTTTGTTTTGCCTATGATACTCTTGTTTACAAGATCTTCAAAGCTAAATATTTTCCCATAGGGGATTTTCTAAAGGCCACCTTAGGGTTTAACCCAAGTTTTACTTGGCGGAGTATCTTCTAATCTTTCCCCTTGTTGAAGCAGGGTATTTGATGGAGAATAGGTAATAATTTTAAGGTTGATGTTTGGACGATCATGGAGTTGAAGATGATAAAATTTTTTGGGTACAAACAGCTCGAGAGTAGAGCAATGGCTTGAAGTCGGTGATTTAATGATTCGGGTGGCTAGGAATGGGATGTGGAAATTTGCTTAAGGAGGAACTCTTTGTGGCTAGAGATGTTCTTGAAATACAGTATGCACCTTTATGTAATCCTTTCTTGCGAGATGCGACATATGTGGCACTTACAAATTCACATGGCGAGTACACTGGGTGAACAGGGGTAACATGTACTTACTCTCGATTAATTGGGTGTTCACGACCGGCTTTCGGGAAGGAAGATTGGAGTAACATCTAGGCTTGGAAGGCCTCCCGGATCAAAAATTTCTTGTGATATATAGCAGGGACCTCCTACCAAGCACAGCTCCAGTCAAAAGGTATCGATGTTTCTGCCTCTTGTCTTTTGTGTGCGAATGGCCTTAAGAATGCTTGGCATTTATTTATTTCTTGTCCTTTTGCTATATCCTGTTGGTCGAAATTGAAGGTGTCTGATTTGATTGGCTACATGGTTGCAACCACGAGAAGCCTTGTAGAATGGTTCTTTAAAGCGATAAAAACCCACGAAACAAAGGAGGTTATAGGAAAAATCGGTGTTGTGCTGAAATTTCATATGGATCCAACGTAACAATCGGTGCCCAGACGGTTTATATGAATCTGAGCGGAACGGTTTATTTGGCTCTTGAATTTTTGTTTGATTGGATCTCTATTCAAGAGAGCGCTAAAACTGTCAGCCAAGTCATACCTTTCCCTGTTCAGCAACATTGGCAACGACCCTTACCAGGTTTTGTAAAATGAAATAATCGATGCGGCTGTCTTTCGAGAGGAAGGCAAATCAAGCTAGGGAATTATGGTTCGTGATTCACAAGGGCTATTTCTTCATGCCGCCTCTCGGGTAGTGAATAACTTATTCCGTCGAGAATTTGGAAACTTTGAAGCTATGAGAGGCTTGTCTTGGATCGGCTTGGAGTTGGGTTTTGAGTGATGATTTGAAGCGGACTCACTCCAAGTAGTTCAGAAACTTGCGAGTAGAGTTCTTTGGTTTAGTGAGTTTGGTGTTTTGATCGAGGATTGTTTATCCCATTTTTATAAAAGGAGGAAACATTATTTTCGGTGGCTTTCTTAGAGGGCAAAAATGATATTGTTGCTATGCTTTGCAAATGCTATTAGGCATCTTGATTTTATGATTTGGAATGGCCGGCCTTTTGTCATTGGCAGGATTATGTCGCGATCTTTATTAAATCGTAATAATATTTTGCCTTGATGTCAAAAAACAAAAAAGTTGTTGAATGCAAGATGGAAAGACGTACGATGAAATGGGATAAGAGAAGAGATCTCCTAAAAGAGTTTGGGCACTTAAATTAGAATTGATAGTTAAGAGTTAGAAAAAGGATCTTATTTGTCAGTTTGCCGGTAAAATGGTAACTAAAAAGATGCCCGTTATCATATTATTGCTTTTGTAGTATTTGTCATCTTCACAAAGTACTACTTTTTCCCCCCTAATCCTTTTCTAGTCGGAGTCAAGAGGTTGAGATGAAACCGATGAATTTTGTATCTACATTTGTGATGCATGGGGATGGGGGTGGGGCTGACCCTGCTAGAAATAAAAAATAAAAAACATTATATAAACCAAAATGTGCAGTGAGATTAATAGAGTAAACTTTAAAATTCCTTCATGTGCCTTTTTTTTTTGGGTGTCTTTATTGGAAAAGTCATACCCAAAATATACAAAAGGCCCAAATGATGATTTACAATTCAGAATGGGTGTGGCATTGGACTAGGTCGCCCAGGGTCCATCTGAGCCAGGAGCAAACTGATCAGATGGATCGTTGGTCAGTTGATTACCTTATTAATTGGGATAGTCCTGTGTCTTTACAATTTGGGTGTGAGGGTAGGTGTAGATCTAAATGTGGGCATCCCCATGGCAGATCTAGTATAAGCTAGATGAAGGCACCGGTCCCCACCGAAAATCCTTTTAAAAAACAATTTCTCTAAGGAGACTCTAACCCGGTAGCAAGATTACGTTCTCACTAAACCATTACGGATGGAAATGTTCATCTTAACATAAACACTTTCCTACTAAAAATGGGATATTTTATACCAGTAGACCACGTCATATAGCCCTTTCCTATTTGTGCATTGCCCATAATGGTAGTGTGATCAGGATGGTGGGTTACAGTTTGTTGGTATAACAATATCGTTCAGCATCCGAAAGGTGGAGAGGTAAGAGGTAGGGTGCCGGTGAGGCAGAATGGCTCGCGAAATTTCTTTGGCTCGATTCGATTAGCTGGTCGAAACTTCATTTCGAAATGTTAGCGAGTCGAGTCGAGCCAACTAAATGCTTCATTTCGAAAGGCTGCGGGCTTCAAAAAATATTTTGTATATAAAATTTTAAAGTTTTAAATTTGATATCTTACCCCAGGGGATGTCATAAATAATATATACGCCTATTTTGTATTCTTAAAATCATAATTTCATTATTTATTTAGTTATAAAATATATTAATTTTAAAAATAATTAATTTTCTTAAAAAAAAAATTTAAGAGAGAATATGATAAATTTATCATTTTGTATTCTTAAAAAATCATAAATTTTTGGTGGCTTATAAACGGATATATATCATTAATGGTAGGTTAAAAGAGTTAAAATAATTTTAGGTGGCTTCTTTTTTCTCTTTTTTGTGATATGTTATTATTTAATTGGTACTTAAGATTTTTAATTTTAAAAAAAGTCAGTTTGATCCTTCTCCACGACCACTCTTCCCTCGCCATCCTCTTCTCTCTTCACATCCAACACGTTTCGTATTATAATAATGGTACGAAACTGCTTGGTCCAAGAAAAGCAGGCCTGTTCTTGGGGATCCTTTGTTGGGTTATAGGTAAAATTTAATATCGAATTACATGTGGGTCAAGGAACAACGATGATCAAGTGAATCTGGTCAGCGTTGGAACGAGGATGTTCTGCTCTTGTAGCGTAGAAAACGATTCGAGCGATTCGATCGAATCCTAACCTGATCAGTGTCCCGTCTTTCTAGCGGTATCGCGCGACGTATCTTTGTTGTTACTCGTCTTACATGCACAAACCGGATTTTTTTTTTTTTTTTTCGTTTTCTATCTCTCACGTTTACGAGCAGCAGAGACCCTTTTGCTTATTGGTGTTTCAAACGAAGTGTTAGAAGTGCTAATTTACGTAAGGACGATTTGCTATTTAATTAGATCACTCAAAAATCTCGAATTTGGTTTCTGTAGCGCTTATCTAATAAGATATGTCATTAGCGAAAAACCAACACGATCTTATCTGATAAGATGTGTTTCTATCTAAACGGTTAAGGTTAACATGATCTTATCAGATAAGACGTGTTTAACCTAACTTAACTTCCAAGTCTTATCTGAAATATTAGGTAACTTAACCTCCAAGTTTTTTTTTAGAAATCCAAAAAAGGTTTTTTTTTATTAGGTGAAATCTAAAATATTATTTTCAATTAAAATTCTTTAAAATTTTATTTGTTGAATATCAATTGCAGGCGATTTATTTATTTATTTTTTATCTTTTAATAAAATAATTTTATATATATATATATATTTGTAACAAAGTTTTCTTTAATATTAAGAAGAAAATATTTTTTTTAGTATTATCTTTCTAGATAATGTTGTAAACTACTTTTCTTTGTAACATAGATAAATAAGTCATTTTTATTGTAACGATTTTTTTTTTTGTAAAATAAATAAGAATCATTTTAATTTGAAAATAAATGAGACTTTTTTAACTAAATAAACACTTTATTAATTCAAAAAAAATTTAATAAGTAAATTCTTTGAATATTTATTTATTTTGACATTAAAAAAGAAAAGAAAAATCTCACTGGATTAATTTAATAAGTTTTATCTGTGATTGCACGTATTAATATTGGATATTCTTGTAATTTAGCTTTGTCATTTTTATTGATGTGTGATTCTTTTTATCTATATACATAATTAATTAATTAAATTTCATATCTTTAAATCGTTTAGTAGATCTTTGTTTTTATACGAACTTATAAGGTGTTTTGACCCCTGCCCATATATCTTCGTGATGGGTAGCACGGCAGCTTTTGATTTGAGCGATTTTTTATAGACGCGTGCTAGAATAAGAGTCGCGGTTTTATTTTATTTTGTTTTCTTTTTAAAATAAATAGAATAAGCGGCGACTCTTATTTTCTTTTAAGAAATTTTTCGCAATAAAATGAGCCTCACCAGGAAGACATGAAAATGCGAGTCCTTGGCTAACCGATTATTACCACAAAATATATATGGTTATGAAATGATGTTTTAATTATAGAGATAATGATTTTTTTAAACATGGGGAAGGAAAGGGACTCCAAAATAATTATAAATTGTTATAATAAAAAAAAATAGTTTATATAGTTCAATTATTTTATTGACAATGTTTGGAGGTTATCTTAGGATATAACTATCTACCATTGTTATCATATTTATCAAGAAAAAAATAGAATAATAAATTGTTTAGCTAAAAAAGGTAGATTAATATTGATTCACATATACTATGGTTATAAATTTCAAAATATATTGAAAACTACTTTAAAAAGATCATTGTAATTTTCAATTAACAGAATTTAATAAGTATCCTAGTCTCATTTCACAAAGAAAAAAAGAAAAAAAGAAAAGTAAAGTCCTTTATTGAAAACTTGTCCATATATATATTTGAAGAAAGTTGTAGAATATTTTATATATTGAAAATTAGAATTACAATTTTGATAAAGATAATATTTTTCAAGGGTGTGTTTTCACTCTTTTTATTTATTTTTTATTTTTACAAAAGCGTGTTTCACTTTTGAGCTGATGCAGACGCTCTACAACGATGAATTAAGTGGAAGAGCTAAAAATGAAACGGCAGAACAGTTTATTTTACATTTTAAACCCTAGTATTGCCTTAGTGCATACTACTCCCTCTCTTCTTGTCTTTTTCCCCAACCAGATCAAAACCCCCTGAAGCCACCTACGATCTAAGCCCCGTTTCAGATTCCTCTGAGCGACTACTTCTCAGCTTGCCGAGTTTGCCTCTCTCTATGGCGTACATTTCCGTCACTAAACCCCATCAGTGGAAACCCCGACTCTTCATTACTAGGGCTTCGAACCCACCCTCTTTCAACTTCATCCAGTCATTCTCTTCGGTCGATGAATCGATCTCTGCTGGAGATCAAACCTCAACCCCAATCCCTGAAACCCACAGCCTGCTTCACCATCAAACTCAGAAAGCTTAACGCATAAACGAGGGCAGAAGCAGAAGGGAAGGCAATGCAGAACTAGAGGTAAGCATCGAAACGCTGAAAAACTTGAGGGATATAATATGTAGGGTATTGGCGAGGCGGGCGTGAGACTGACCCGGTTACAGAACTCGATTCGGTCACTAAATTACTCGTTTGATCACTCACTAGTTTGGAACGTTTTACACGGTTCCCGGAACTCGGATCACGCTCTGCAGTTCTTCCGGTGGGTAGAGCGGGCAGGCTTGATCCGGCACGACCGAGACACCCATTTGAAGATCATTGAGATATTGGGTCGAGCTTCGAAGCTCAACCATGCTCGGTGTATCCTGTTGGATATGCCAAAGAAAGGGGTTGAATGGGATGAGGACTTGTTTGTTGTACTTATTGATAGTTATGGTAAAGCTGGAATTGTTCAAGAGAGTGTTAAGATTTTTCGAGCCTGACTCGAGTTCGAGTTTGAGTCGAGTTCGAGTCTGTCTCGAGTTTGAGTCGAGTTTGAGTTTTGCTTTTTCGAGTTCAATTCGAACTTCATTTTTCAAACTCGTGAGTTTTTGAGCTCGAGTCGAACTCGAATTCAAATTTTCGGGTTCGAATCGAGCTTAGCTAAACTCGAAATCGAGCAGCACCCTAGGTAGAGAATTTCTCTTATTGTTTTGACTTTTTTTGCTTTCTATTGGAAACTTTGAGCAAGCCTTGGCTAGCACGAGTTGTGCTATCCTGATGTGATGTTGATGGTGGACCAATCGAGCCGTTCTATTATCATGCTTGAAACTAGGTTGCTATGGAGGATTCAAGCATGTTTTTACATCTAGGTCCTAGGCTTGGGCCCTCTTGATACTGGGCCTCCAGTATTTACATTTGAGCCTCAATACATTCCATTACAAGGCATGGCATCGGAAGAAGAGGTGTTCAGGGTTCAAAATCTTAGAGCGGATATTGTTGAGAAAAATATAAACTTATAATGTAATATAAAATGAATAAATATGAAATAATAAAAAAACCATAATAAAACCAAATATGAGCTGGATGAACATGGACAGATTTGGACATGGGTGGTGTTGATAGCAAGGCCTTTGGGTTGGCCTATGTTATTAATATAGCATTAAATGTCCTGTATGTTTCTTTATGGGAAGATAAAATTGGCAAAATAATACCAAACCCACTCAAAACTTTGACAAGATAGCACCTACAACCCACCTGAACTTGACTTAAATTTTATTAAAATAATATTCTCTAATCCACTCTTAACCTATTTATTTTCTTCTAATTTTCATCCTCGTAGCAGAATATTAAACACTTCAATTTTTATTGTCATCTTTATTTGATGAACTTTTAGTATAATGATTATTTAAATTTTATTTTGGCTACGAAAACATTATAGCATTTGCATCATTTGAATGCTAGGCAAGTATTTCACAATCTAAATATGGCCCTCAATGCTACTATAGTTTTAGGCATTCTTATTTTTTTGGGAATTTTTTTTTCATGTAGCTAGTTAAGATGAGGAAATTTTTTTATTTTTTATTTTATTTTTGTATTTTGTTACCTCTATTCTCTATTCTTTCTGTTATGCAAATACTTGTATGATTGAGGTGAAAGTCAAAACTTGTGACATGATTGTTGCATAAATCGAATATTTTCCACAGAGGTTAAAGAGTTGTTAGAATCTTTCTAGTATGGGTTAAATTAATTAATTTATGAAATCTCGAGATGACTAACAAGCAGATCGAGGGAGTTCCGTGAAGGTTGCTCGAAGTAGGATCTAGACATATATCTTACCTAATCCAAGTAGGCTCATGTAAGATCTAATTTCTTCCCTTTTAGTATTTTATTCAATTAGTGTATCTCTAGTAGTTAGTAAAAATTCTCAACATCTAAAACCATATTTTACTCCAAAAAACAACTTTTTGAGATTTAGGCAAAGGTAAAAAGTGTGAGGTACCCTTGATGATAAGTAAAAACTATCTATACCTAAATCTACATTAAATTTTAATTTTATATTGTAATAATTATATCATATCATGTTTAAATACATAATAAATTAATCTGGCTTATAAATTTTATTTAAAAATATAAATATAAATATTTAATTAAAAATAAAAATAAAAATAAATATTTAATTAATAAATTTAGTAGTTGAAATTTATTTTTATTACAAATATTAAATAATTTTTAAAATTTTTGTACTTCTTATAAAAAATAATGAAAAATAAATAATTTGTCAAATATAAGATTAAAAATAAATGTGTTAGGATTAATAGAAAAATATGATATGATGGGCGATAAAAGGTTTCTTCAATTTTAAAATCCTTTATGTATGGTCGTAAAAGGCGATAAATGCGAGGTAATTTGACCGTATCGGTAATTGACTTGTCAAATCACATTAGGGTTATAAAAAGTTACATCGGGTTCTAGATGATTTGACGTGTCGTTTGGTTGATTTATGTCCGGTCGCGTGGGGTTATAAAAAATGTATCAGGGTTACGGATGATTTGACGAGTCATTGGCTGAGCATCCAAATCAGCATCGGAGGTGTAAAAAGCTGATAAAGCTGGTCTTATATATAATACTATATTGATTTGTCAAATCACCAAACACGACTTTTAATGCATTTTGGTAAACGATAAGAAACTAAAAGCGTTTATAAATTAGTAGGATATCAGCTAGAATTTTAATCGTCTTGAAATTCAATTACATGAAGCAAAAGCGGTAAACACTGACGTCTTTTGAATGATTAAATGCTGCATTATGAGAAAAAGAAATCGTGGTTCATCGCACGACTATCGCGTTTGAAAGACAAAACTCACAAGGTACGGGCTTTGGAGATAGAATCAGTAGGCAATACCGATATCGTGACCGAATTAGCGTCAATACCCGGCTGTTAAATGATTACTTCATTGAGAATCCAGTCTACGACGAAACATTATTTTGCAAACGCTTACGTCTAAGTCGACCATTGTTTCTTCGAATTTTACATACGCTCTAACAAAACAACAATTATTTCGATTGCAAAATCTTTTGTAAACACAATAGTTTATCAGTTGAACAAAAAATAAGCGGTTGCACTTAGCATGCTTGCATACGGTATGCTTCTTTGATTTCCGATCGATGGTATGTCGAGTGGGTGAAGCGCGGTATCAAGTGTGTCAAAAGATTCTGCTAGGGGGTGGTAGAAATTTTTGGGCCTGAATATCTCAGATCGCCAAACGCGGCTTCCGTCTACGAGGTACGATGCGTATAATTTGTCAATGATGGGCTTTCGCGGAATGTTGGGAGTTTGAATTTGCGGCCATGTGTTGGGCGTGAGCGTTCGTGACGTATCGAGGAAGTAATATCTTGGTCATGTCGAGCGACTATCGTCTTCCGAGAAGTGGTCGCTCACCTATATTTTGTGGATATGACATGGTTTTTTAGTATGCCCGAATCTAACAATGATATTAATGTACTTAACGCCTTCAATCTCTTTGCTAACTTGCGAGAAGGATGTGGCCGGAGGCAAATTATACCATAATGATGCTTAATTCTGATATGGGATCTTATCTTTGCCCAGAGCGGTATATAATAAAATGGATAACGATTGTTCCCCGATCGATTTCACATCCCTCGAGTTGGTAGCAATTATTTGCAATAAGCGTAGAGAGTTACCAAAGGATGTAGAATGAGCATTTGGGGTGCCGTACTTTCGTTTCTTTATCGTTCGAGGACGACTGGATTACGGCATCAAGAAGACTTGAGAACTTATCGTGAAAGCGTGCGTTATATTCTGTGAATGATGAGGTGAGGATGAGCGGGTTGATGACAAGCAGAGCTTTGTTCTGCGATGGCTAGCAGCAATGAGGTATGACTCATTAGGAACCGATGGCACGGTTGAGTATGCGTAGGGCCAGATACCACTTTGATCGATTGTAATTTAGAAGCCGCGGCAGATTCGAGATTCGAACCCTTATGCCCTCCACGTACGACGTCATTATGCATCTTGTGGATCTTTGCGGTAACGGGCGTTATCGAAGTGAATTTGCGCTATTTTGATATTATATTTTGTTATGTCGTGTTATGTTATGTTTTGGAATGAAAATTTAAAGTTAAGTTCTGTCTTTTGTCATTTTTAACTATTAAAGTACATAGATAATTTGAAATTTTATTTCATTAAATCATTAATTGAAATTACGTTGAAAATATAAAATTTAATAGTCACGAAGAATGCGTTAAAGTTGGAATTTCTTGCATTTTTTAATTGTTTTGCCATAATCACATGATTACGTAGTTGATAATAGTGTTGTTCGGCGGACGTATGTGAGATCTTTTTTGATAATTGCGTGTCAGCGATCGTCTGCGAACTTTATCTTTGCTCATGCGCATCCTATCTTCAGCACATCTTGCAATTTCAAGTTGCACATCCTCCTTCTGTGCTTGCTCCTTCAGTAATTGAAGCTTTTGCTCGTCATAAAAATTCTTCATCTGTTCACTTTGCCCAGATAATTCACGGATTGTAGTTGAAATAGAATTACTAGTATCTGTTGGACTCGACTTACTTTTATGTTTGCTTTCTTTAGCTGCTTTTCTTCTCGAGGGTCTCTTCCTTGGAGAGCTAACGATGTATTCTTTATGTAATCTTAATCAGAGTCGAGATTCTGGTCTCGTAGGTTACTCGTAAATAGGAGGGATACAGTTCTTTCTTGTTATGTCGTCAGCAACCAAGTATTTAAGCACCTCCGACAATGATTGTAAATGCAGGAGCTTAGCATCTGGCAAACGTAATCGTAACTTGCACATCTTTGCGAAGAATAAAATTAGAAATAAATAAATTTTCTAATATATTTGTTGTAGAAAATTATATGATAGATAAAGCGACCTCATCGGTGATGTTATTTCCGCTGCGACTGAGATTTGTGCGGTATCCCACCCCATTTTTTACAATAATGTGGGATTATCGTCGATTTTGGGTGAGCATCAAAGTGCGTGGTGGGTGCTCAACATTGGTCTCAGCGTGCCATCACTCGATCCGAAAACTTTGGCGTCGGTTCTTGCGTCACCATCAGGATCTTGGGTTATGGTCATTAGGGGTGTCAAACGTGTTGGGTTGGGTTAACGATTTACGGGTTAAGCGGGTGTGGTGAAAACATGTAAGCGAACCGACCGTTTATTCGCGTGTTCGCGGGTTGACCGTTTATCGCTACATTTCCGTTGGTCTACGCCCGAACCGTTGTCGGCGGTTCATCGTGTCGGTTAATCGTGTCAGCGTTGAATACGATGAGCTAGTCGCGACCATTGGTAAAGCGGCGATGAGAACGATGTTAAGCGAATTAGCGGGTTATAAGCGGGTTAGCATGTCTCGCCGACGCGACCCGTTTATTAAAAGCGTGTTAAACGGGTTGACCGTTTATCGCGGCCGTTTAGGTCTCGCCCAAACCCGTTTAATCGGTTAATCGTATCGGTTAATCGTGTCGTGTTGAATTTTGACAGGCCTAATGGTCATCCAAGATATGCACAGTGCCACGTCTTCCTCATTTAAGAAAGACTTTCCCCGTCTACCCCATATTGGAGGAGATGTCATTTTCTAGCTACAAAATCAAACTTAAATTAAATAGGATTTAAAAAATTACATTGGTTAAAAAATTAATAATATAAAGTGAAAAAAGTAATTTAAAAAACTATATAAAGAATATTTAAAATAAATATAATTTGATCAAAATAAAAAAAACATATAATGTCTAATTTTAAAAAATAATTGATGGATTGATGGCTAAATTTCATATTGATAAAAAATCCTAGTGATCCAACTGTCGATTAATGGCAAATTTCATGAAATATAACAAATAATGACATTTTTAACAACAATTATATTTATGTCACAATGGTTAATTTTTTGAAAAATACAAGAATCCTACCGTTTGATCACTAAAATTTTTTGTCAACATGTAATACACTTAATATGCATCTAATCCAACGGTTACATTTTGAAAATATACAATATAATTTATCCTATTTAATGCATATATAAAATGAAATGAAAATAATAAGTATGATGATAATTTTATAAAAAAATTATTGAAAACTAACCTTTGCAATTGGGTGTGTAGAGAGAATGGCTAGAATTTGAGCACCTCTAACAAAAAAATTAGAAGATAATTTGAGATTGAGAATGTGTGAGAAATGAGAGAAGTATGCATGTATTTATAGAGAAATTTGGAATTATAGCCATTTTCTATCCGTTGATGGCATTTTCGTGATAAGAGAAAGATATTTTCTTTTTTTTTTTAAAACTCATTTCCCTTTATTTAACCTGCGCATACGAAATGCTGACATTTTAAGGAACGTGGGTCTTTCTTCTCTGGTTCGAAGAGATCGGATGCACGCTCCTACGGCGAGTCTTCGAATGGTTCATCGGCACGGGATCCTCTAACAACGGCCGGTCTTCTCTCTTTATCTCTCGCTATCTCTCTTACTACTTAGGCCATAGATCTTTTCTCTCTATCTCGGTCTTCTCTCGCAGTCACGATCTTTCTCTCTATCTCGCGAAGCCACTTGACGGTATCTTCTCGACCATAAATGACCTCATCAAATCCGGTAACCCTTTTTCCTCAGGCGTGATTGTCCGTGTCATTCAGATTGAATGATGGTATCGATCTGAGTGCAATCTGCAGCCCCATTTTTTTTTTTTCTACAAATTTTTTTTTATTCATGCAATAATATCACTACTGGACTGTTTGTGGCAAATACTGGATTGTTTGTGGAATATTTGTGTGTTTGCGGAATATATTTTTTTATATTGATTTTCGTGTTTGGTTGTCGAGAAAATGCTGATAAAATGCTGAGAAAATGCCTATAAACACTTCTTCAATGGTCGTATTCTTTGAGGAATGAAAATGGAATTTTTAGTCGTGATCAGGAGATTCTTTGGTGAGCAGTTCACAGAAGCGATATTTGAAATATTGATGGCGGCGTTGTAGTAATCCTTTATAGAAGTTGCTCTATTATTGGAGAAGGTTTTTTGAATGAGTATCATAATTTTGCTTTGTCGCTCTTTGGGGTACTCTTATTTGTCAAATTAATTATAAAGCTGATCTCCTCATACATTATTATTCTTTCTAAGAACAAACCATGCTATTTATAGAAAATTTGTTGGGTTCAGACATATTTTCCAATTCCATGTAAAATATATAAAGATTTTGTTTGTTTTTTTAATTTTATTTTTTATAAAAAAATTTCTAATGTTATTGCTAACCAGTGAAGCTTTTAATACAATGTTAGTTCAAAAACATAAAAATGAACAATCATACAAAAGGTAGACTAGATTTTAAACATAGTTAGACCAGTTATACTTCTATTCATGGATGAGGAGAATTTTCCATTATGCCATGGAAAATATAGAATATATATAACTTTGAAAATATTTAGAGAACCATATATAATTATTAATTTATTAGATTCCTAAAACATTTTAATTATATTACCTCACTCTTTTGTATCGACACATGACTCCCTCACACTACCAAATACCTCATTTATTTTCCTTACATCTCTATCCCCTTTATAAAGTTTCCTCAACTTGATTTTCATAACAAACTTTTTTCCTTTATGACGTACAATTTTTTTTTGTCATACTAATGTAAGATATTTATAGAGATACTTGTAACAAATTTTTTTTTTATAAAGAAATTTAATATTATAACAACTTGAGAAATATTATATTCAATATTTTTTTACAAGAAGAAATTCTTATTCATTAAAACACTTTCCAACGCAAAATCTCTAAACAAAAAATTGTAAGGTAAAATCCATTAATTACAAAGAAATGAATATAGAAATTTACGTAATAGGTATTACTCCAAACTTATATACTGTCAATGGGACTACTTAACAAACACTTAAACATTAATTTAAGCAAACATAATTAATTTTTGTTAATCAATCAACTCTCATAAAAACTTAAATTTATAAGACTTGAATTTAATATGAATATAATGTTTTAATACTAGCACTGCACAAATTCTGGCCTCTGTTCTTAGCGTGAAGAGTTAAAAAAACTAATCGAATATAATTACCGTGAGCTTCCAATCGATAAATATGGAATAAATTACAAAGAGATAACTTGAGCACTTCTGGCATATACCAGCCCAGTCTTCACGATATAGTATTTAAAAAATTAGATTATACTAAAAATTGGCTTTATAAAAATTTAGATTTAATATGAATAATATGTCTTTAACAATTTTCTCTACAAATTAATCAAATACTAGTGAATATTTTAAAAATGTGGAGTTGAGTGGAGATGGTATCAATGGAAAGCTTAGGCATATAAAAGAGTGAAATTCTCCAATATGATATAAAATTGAAAATTATTGTCTATCTATATATTTTTTGATAATTATGGCCGTTTTGACCAATTTTCACACACTTTAATTAATCCCATAAGATTTTAAAGTTAATAACAGAATTAATCCTCCCATAATCAAAGAGATTGGAATTGATGATGATTAGAAAACAGCCCCGCCAACCGCTACTCATCAATCTTAAGAATTATTTACATCATAGTAGGACGCGTAAGCAATTTATTTTGAAAATGAAGCATGGTCCTAGTGCAGTAACGTGTCGTCGTTATTGATAGTTGATACTAACCCCAATCAATTATTATTATTCGGAGCTAGCAACCTTCTGGTTTGAATAATATTTGTTCGGCTTATTATTTCACTCCTCCCTGTTCATTGTCAATATCAGCCACGTAATTTGTCGGCAATTATTTTACTCCCTGCTTTTCCATCAAGAAATAAGTAGAAAAGGTAACCATCATTTCACAGTTCTTCTTTCATAGGATGCCCTTTATATGGTGTTGTTTGAGTAGGAGTTTAATTGAAATTTTAAAAAATTTATGAAAATTTTGGAAAATCATTCGTAATATTAAAAAATTAACATGTATATAATGGTTTACCTTCTATACCAAAAACAAAATTAATATATATATATATATATATATATATATATATATATATATATATATATATATATATATATGATGATGTCTTTTTCCCAGCCAGGGCGGGGCTGGAGCGTGTTGGGTGCCGTTAGGTTGGGCCGAGGCTGGCGAGTCCGGCGAGATCTTGGGACCGTTTGAAATTTGCAGGGTAGGATTCTTGCCAAATCTTTGGTTTATAGGATTCGGGTCTGTGTTCTCGCAGAAGAAGCCCAGGAAGAAGAAGGGTCATTTGGGGCTTGGGTGGCCGCTCCGTCTAAGTCGATTCTTTACGAGAAAAGAGAGGATGTAGATTGCTTAGAATTAAGCGTCTGCCTTTTAGTGTTAGACGACCTTGTATTTATAATGGATATTAATCCAATTTGGACGATGATTAGGAGTTCTTACGCTGGAGGATAGGTTTATCGGGTAGTCGACACTTAGATTTAGCAATGGATTAGTCAAAGGAGTTTATTTGGAGTAATCCTCGCTGCTATTGGGGGGGTAGCTTGACTAACGGTCTTGTTGCTTTTCATACTTTATAATAGGACTTGATTGAATGAAACGTGGCATCTTTTAAGGGAATATTATCTTGTATTTGTAAAGATATGGTTTGGTGGCCGAGTATGGGCGCTACATTTCCGAATCGTGTTTTGGGCTTTAATGGTAGGACCTCTGTTTGAGGCTGCTATGTAAGGGCAGCGGTCGAGGTACGGTCATATGCATTTCTTTAGGTTGGCGAATGAAAATGGCCCGAGTTAATATCCGCATCATATATATTTAAGGATTTATATTATTAAAATACGATATTTAGATCTAATTAATTTGATATTTTTGTTTCATTCGTTTTAAAAGTTACTTTTGACATCTATTTGTAATAAGGAATAATTTCCTCGTACTTTTCAATTAAGGGGTTGTTTATTTTTTGATTGAATGTTGAAAACTTCAGCTCTTTGTTTTTTTAAATTTTCATAATTTATAATTGAATTTTTTTAAAAAGTTATGATTAGGAAAAATGAAAATATTTAGTTTTTTTATTGGGAAAAAGTTATTTTTCATCAAAAAAAAAAAAAAAAAAACTCTATCATTGCCCAATAAAGATGAGGGCTAGCAGCCCAGCTTCTGTTATGGATGGCCAATAAAGAGTTTGGGATGGGGGTGGCCTTTAAAAGTCGCGGAGGGGGACAGGACGGGTTGGCGAGAATGAGAAAATTCTTAAACTCGTTTTGTTTATATTTGATTTTTATTTTATATATATATATATATATATATATATATATATATATATATATATATATATATATATATATAATTTTTATTTTTATTTTTTTATTATATTAAAATTAAAAATTTTAACTTAGAACACTGTTTGGTTTGAAATAAATCGGCACATTAAAAACCCAATTACAGTTAAATCAAACTCGTTCCATTAAGGGCGAGGAGGTGGAAAAGCTTGAAATAAAATTCGTCAAGATTTATTAGTCCCTATTCACTCTTACGAATGTTAAAAAATAAATATTTAAATCTTATCTTATTAAATGCGATAGGGTTTGAAAAATGAAATTTCCTTGACAGCTCATACAATATGAAGAATGCCCATTGAAGCGTTCGGGCACTTTTGGCCCGTGGAGTCACCCAGGAATGAAGGCCGTCCGCTCGGTCAGATCGATTATGGGTGATCGAGAAAGCTGCGTTACGCAAATCAGTAAAATCTCGTAGATAAGGAAATAGAATAATCCCTGATAATATATTATCCTGCCAAATCCAACTAATCTACATACATGAAAAATAAGATAGTCGACATAAACGACTCATCTGCGGATCTTAAATGGGATCCATCAATGAGAAAGAATGATAATTCTAAATAAGCTTGCTCTTTCAATATCCGTCAGATCTGGAATATAATAGCAGAAATATTCCGTCGAATGGGAAGAATCACAACCTTAATAACTAGGAAACAAATATTATAAATACCAATCCACCACATCGGTGAAATGCCTTGAACATGCGTAGCGTTTCGCGCCACAGCGATGCTTGCGAAGCGAGCGGCGTCGGGCGGCGCGGGCGAAGCCTGCTGATCCCGCTAACTGCTTTGTGCTTTGCGGAGGTGCAGCGTCCGGAGCCTGGACCCGACGCTGCGGCGATCCTACTTCGGCTCAGCGATCCAAGAGCTTTGCGAGACCCGGCCGACGGCGATCCCAGGTCGGCCCGGCAGTATCGGCACGCTCGGCCCGAGTGCGATTAAAAAAAAGCGTCGTAAATCTTATTCATTAAGCTCAAAAAATTTATATTAAGCATTAATTATAAAAAACAAGGCCCACCTAAAACATGTTTACTGTTGCAACAACTCCACTACTAACACTCTTTCCACCATTCTTGCCTTTTTTTTTTCTTTTTTTTTACCCTTCACATGGCCTAGCCCTAATTCACATCCTTCTTCCTCATTTTCATTTCTTTTTGTGCTCTTCCATATTCGCCTAGCATGTTTTAATTTCTTTTTTAATTTTATTTTTTCAAAGTCATGTATTCTTTCGTACAGCTGAGCATCTTTTTGATGTTGAAGTAGATTTCTTCAAAATAGACATATTGAAAGTTTTAAGGATATATTATATCAAAACAACAATATTTATATAGTAAAGAGCAAGTTATGGCAATTGGTGTAAGAGATGCTGTGTGTTGGTCACACATAATCTAATGAAACGTATTGAAGACTAATTGCGTGCATTAATAAAAAATTTCGTATTAGTAGGAAAGAACATTTATGGAGGAAGAAAAATAACGGATTTAGGAAAGTCCAAAACCTATTTTTTGGTATCATTTTAAGGAAGATTTCTCCAAAAACTATTTCCTTAGAAATACACAATGCTACAAGAATATCGAGTTAAATAGATGGTGTAAGGTAACATGTTTGTGGTCAAGTACGGAGTCAAGTTTTAAGGAATTTTTTTGTTTTGCATAGACCTTATCTATACGTTAAACTTGTTATTTTAAATTTAAAGGTGCATTCAAAGGTGATTAAAAGGTTTTCATAGTTGTCAAGGGTCAGGATGGATATAAAGAGGGAAGGGAACCAAGGTTCAAGTTTCAATAAAGACAAAATTATGTCCTAAACTAAAAAAAAAGGTCTTCATAATTAATAGTGGTAGTTAAAAATGTGTGATACATAAATTTCATAGAAAAAACCCTAACCATCTCTTTTTTTTAAAGTAATGAAAGATGATTTTTGATTCTTTTTCTGTTAAACCGCCCCCATTACATCTCTTTTTATAATTTTTCTTTTTCAATAAAGTGGTTCTTCCATAAAAATCTAAATTTTTAATTTGTTTTTTCGTGTTTTTTGTCTTCATCTTGTGCAACGTGTTTTTGTCATAGTCTTTTGCGATATATGATTTGTGTCATCTTAGTACGATGAGTTTGGTTTTCGTCATTTTATTACAAGGCTTTCTTATGTTTGGTTTATTTCAAACAGTAAAATAAATTTGATTAAGCGGAGACATCAAGTCAAATTATGATCGTCAGTATGCTACAGAACCGGAGTCATATGTATTTTAGTAATCATAAAATTATCAAATATATAGGCTTTAAGCCGATTCATTTTCCTATTAACCTGGATGTTGCGTCATCTTTTAAAGTTTTTAATGAATATTTAATTTTGTGTTTCCATTGAATGTATTACTAGTTTTAATCAATAAAATTTTTCTCCTCAAAAAAAAAAAAAAAAAAAACGGTGTGATATCTTGAAAGAAGCTTTTAGTCCTATAATGTAGTGACTCCTCCATACACTTGAAAAAAACCGGTTACTTCTTAAATTCAAAACACACAAAATCTATATAAGAAAAACCAAGTCATTATAAATGGTGTTAAAACTGAATCCATGATCCTATTATAAGAATCTATTTGTATAGCTCCATAAGGATATGACCTTGTAAGGATGCACATTTGTGATGTTAGAAATTTTAATTTCTAATTTATTCATATAATTTCAGTATTGATAATTGTTATCGTCGTACACACGGTGATGATTAGTGTAGTATCCCAGAGACAAATTATCGGGTGTAAATCCTCTCAGTGCCGGTCGTTAAAATTTAAGTATTTTAGTGTGTTTTGTTATATTAGTAAATGTCTTAATAAAAGAGCGTTTAATATTAATATCTTCCCTTTTCTACTTATTTATATATATATATATATATATATATATATATATATATATATATAAGCATCTAGAAAAACCATAGAACTTAAAAGGGGATTTGATTAGAAAGTCGAAGTCGGTAAGTCATATATCAAATCGAGCGATTTTAAGTATTACCGGATGCGGCATAGGAAAAACATATATTATTACTTGGGATATTCAATTATCGTGATGGATTCTTCAAGTAAGTTTTTCTTTTCATTTTTAAATAAATTATGCCATAGTTGTTAAATTGGTTGATTTAATTGTTCTATTAGGATCAAATTGTTAAATCGTTTCCAAAATTTTCAACAATTTTGGTATCGAGAGACGGAGTTTAATAGAAATTCAATTACCAATTTAGGGTTTATGGTACGGGTATTTTCTCAATTAAAGTTAATGTTGTAGTTAATTGATGTTTTTAAATTAGCGTTTTATGGCATAATTAACTTGGGTTTAAATTTTGAATTAACATTTCGGTTGAATATTTGAATTGATAGTTCGGCATTCGTCGGTAATTCAAGTGTTCTCAAATTGTGATTTAAATAGTTTTATATATAAATGTTCTTTGCTTGATTTTAATTGGCCGATTGTCGATTGAGTGTGATGAAAATCGAATTCAAATTTGTCCATGATCATCGATATGAGTAACACGTGAATCGCGTATTGTCAGTAGAAAAGAATTGATATGCATGTGCATATGACTTATGCAAATTTCAGGAATTGTATATGCAAATCTTTTCACATAAAACCAATTTAATAATGTAGATGTTATATATTATTATTTGAGCTTTAAGAAATAGGTTAATGAATTAAGAATAAAAGATATTAAAGAGTAGTCTTTTATATTATTAAACTTAATAATTTAAGTTTATATGATTTAAATCTTTAATATTTTAGTGAGAGTGCGCGTTAGATCACTAAAGTGGCCCCTTTCAGTTTCATTAAATGATTTAAATAATATTTATAAATGTTTATTTGATATAGCATCATAAATGACATTTAAGAATAATAAACATTTATAGTTATTAACATGTAGTTATACGATTACCCAAATGTAGATCTTACTCATGTTAATAACAATTGAAGTAGTTTATGAACCTTATTTAATTAATATATAGTGTACATCAGATGACATATGTTAAATTAAATTTTGTGATTGTTATATATGTTATATGAATGATGCATATTTGGTGATTGTTGGTTGTGTTTAGATTTAGCCAAAGGTGAATTTAAATGCAATGTTTTGAACATATATATTATAGTTTGAATTGTAGTTTAAATTCAAGTAATTAATATGTGAGAATATGTAAAATGTTTGCGGCGATCTCTAATGTGGCCTGCCAATGGTATCAAGTTTAATGGGCGAAGCTGATGATGGATCGAATATGTCGAAGCTAAATGCGGCCTTTTGGGACTCGGTCGGCTACAGTTATGGATGAACCCACTAAACCGACTAATACTAGTTTGGAGGTAGACAAGAAAATGTGGGAGAATTGAGAGGTCAAAATGAGCTTATGATGAGCTTTCTTAAGCAACATAGCGCCTAATGTTAAACCTTCGAAGCCAGGCGAAAATGTGAGGAATTTGTGGTTGAAATTAGAAATTGTACTATGGCCGGACATTGTGGATAAGTCTATTGTTCTTTGCTCTTATTAATGATTTATCTAATACAGTACACCATAGCTGATCGATGGAGGAACATATTACTCATGGTGAATACCTCTGGCCGACTTAAGAGTTTGGATATGGATCTTGGTGAGCGAGTGTTGGTTGAGTTTGTTGAAATCATGTAAGGGTGATGATTTTAAGCAATTTCGGGAACTTACAACCAACTTAGGAAAATGGTCTCTTTTACTCGGATACTGAGGCCATGCTCATGCGAGAGGCAAAGCGAAAGGGAAGACCTTAAGGTCAAACTTCCCCCAAGCCAACTTTGCACATTATGGTAAATCAAATCTTTGGTTCTAGTGGCGGCAAGCTCCAAGTAAAAAATGGAAGAACAAGGAAATGACCATTTAAGGTGCGGCCGAGTAAAGCGAGAGAGGTTGAAAAGATTACGAAATGTTTCTTTGCAACAAACACAGACGCAAAGGCCGATTGCCAAAGAGGAAGGCATGGTTTGAAAAGGGAGGTATACATTTGTTTCATTATGCTTTGAATCCGTCGATTGAGGTTTCTTCTAATACTTGGTGACGACCTTTGGTGCAACCACTCATGTTTCTAATGTTATGCGGGGGGTTACTAAACTTCCACCAAATGCCGGAAGAGTGAAAAGCTTTCTATTTTATGGGAAACGAATGAAAATTTAGAATTGAAAGGTGTAAGGTTTATATAAATTGTGTTAGATCGGGCTATTGCCTTGATTTAGATAAGTGTTTATATGTTCTGATTGCTCTAGAAAATCTTGTTTATGTTTCTAGATTGGATGTTTTAGGATTTGATTTTAGGATTGGACATGGTTGTTTTCATTGTATCATGGAACAAACCTTTGTGAGTCTTGGTTCGTTTAATCGGATACTTTATATTGTTTCAATCACGGTCTACTTTTGTTAATTCCCACATTTTAATATTAATGTTAAATATGATGTTGGTATGAAAAGGAGTGCACTTATTAGGTCTTACAATGACTTGTGGCATAAAGGCTGGAGTCATATATCAAAGAAAGGATTTTGAGACTAATTAAAGCGAAGTTTGCCTCGATTGGATTTCTGGGTTGAATAATACTTGTGTGGATTGCATTAAGGGTAAACCGACCGAAACATGTATCAAAAGCAGTACCCGCGAGGAGTAGTGGATTACTTGATTTAATACATACAGATATTTGTGGTCCTTTCGATGCGAATCTTGGGGCGGTGAGAAGTATTTCATCACGCTTGTTGATGATTCACTGCAGGTCTTGTTACCTTTATTTGGCTGCGTGAAAGAACTCAAATCGGTTGATGTCGCGAGACATTCATTTCAGCGAGTTGAGAGACCGAGTTAAATAGAAGGTTGAGTGTACGTTCCGATAGAGGTGGTGAATATTATGGAAAGACATCGGAAGTTGGACAAATTCGAGCCCATTTAAGAAACTCCTTGAGTCAGGGCATTTATTACCGCATTATCTGATGCCCGGATCGCCACCCAAAATGGCATAGCCGAAGGCGGCCAATCGTACATTGATGGAAATGGTAAGGAGTATGGTGAATGATAGTTATGTACCTGTTTCATTGTGGATGTATGCATTAAGGACAACCGCATACATATTAAATAGGGTACCTAGTAAAGCAGTTCCTAAGACACCTTATGAACTGTGGACATCTAGGAAGCCTAGTTTAAGACATCTTCACGTGTGGGGCTGTCAAGCCGAAGTAAGATATATAATCCACATGAAAAGAAGTTGGATTCCAGGACCATTAGTGGTTATTTCATTGGATATCCGGAAAGGTCAAAAGGGTATAGATTCTATTGTCCTAACCATAGTACGAGAATTGTAGAGTCCGGGAATGCTCGCTTCATTGAAAATGGCAGTGTCAATGGGAGTGTGGGAGCACGTGATGTGGAGATAAGAGAGTCATTGATGGACCAAAACCCATCAAATGATCCATCTCAGCTCCAAGCCCAATTATGGATGCCATTGTTCAAGAAGAGGAGGAAAATGCTCAAGTTAATGAGCAAGTGCGACCTCAAGAAGAAATAGTATCAAGGAGGTCTACTAGAGAGAAAATATCGGCTATTTCAAATGACTATATAGTTTATGCATGAGCATGAAAGTGACTTGAGCATTGATAATGACTAGGTCTCTTCGGCTTGCAAGCCATGAGCGGTGAAAATTCGATAAAGTGGTTAATGGCCGTGAAGGAAGAGTTGAAATCCTTTGGATGACAATAATGTTTGGGAAATAGCCAGGGCCACCGAAGGATTCTAAAAGAGTCGGTATGTGGGTCTTTAAGACCAAGCGAGACTCTAAGGGCAATGTCGAGAGTAAAGCCGGACTTGTTGCCAAAGGTTACACTGAAAAGAATGGCATTGACTACAGAGACTTTCTCCTCGGTTTCTAGAAAGGACTCTTTAAAGGATTATGTAAGCTTTGGTGGCTCATTTTGATCTTGAGCTTCACCAAATGGATGTTAAAGCGACCTTTCAATGGAGATTTGGAAGAAGAAGTATATATGGATCCAACCTCAAGGTTTTGAGACCACAAATAAAGAAATATGGTATGTAGGTTGAAGAGAGAAATCAATCTATGGATTAAAACAAGCTTCGAACAATGGTATTTGAAGTTTAATGATGCAAAGTATTGTCATATGGGTTTGTAGAAATGACCGTTGACCGGTGCATCTACATAGAAGAGGTTGTGGGAAGCAAGTTCACAAATCCCTTGTGTTGTATGTAGATGATATTCTTCCTTGCCGCTAGTGATGGGTAGGTTGTGCATGATGTTAAGAATTACCTTTCTAGTAACTTTGAAATAAAGGATATGGGTGAGGCTTCCTATGTGATCGGAATAGAAATATTTTGGGATAGATCATAAGGAATTTTGGGATTATCTCAAAAGGCTTACATCAACAAAGTTCTAGAAAGATTTAAGATGGAATCATGTACACTTAGTCCAGTTCCCATCGAGAGAAAGGAGACAATTTCGGTCATCCCGATGTCCCGAGAACAATTTGGAGCATAAAGAAATGGATAATATTCCTTATGCTTCTTTAGTTGGGAGTTTGATGTATGCTCATACAGTATGGGCCGGATATAAGCTGCGGTCGGTATGTTAGTGCGTTATCAATCAAATCCCGGATTGGCTCATTGGAGAGGCTGCGAAGAAAGTTTTTGGGAACTAACTTTGCAAAGGCGTAGGATCACATGCTCACATATAGAAGAACTAGTAACCTTGAGGTTGTTGGTTACTCGGACTCAGACTATGCCGGATGTAAGGATACGAAAGTCCACATTTGGCTATTTGTTCCTTCTAGCTGATGGAGCTATCTCATGGAAGAGTGGTAAGCAGTCTGTCATTGCTACTTCCACTATGGAGGCTGAATTTATAGCATGCTTTGAAGCTACAGTTCAATCGTTGTGGCTGCGCAATTTCTTTAATGGTTTAAGTATCATTGGTACCATTGCTAAACAAGCGATTTATTGTGATAATGCGGCGGTATATTCTTATCTAAGAATGATAGATACTCCAAGGGTGCGAAGCATATGGATTTAAAGTATACATCTGTCGATGAGGGTGCGAAAATCAAGAGTTCAAATAGTGCACATTGGCACCCATGATATGATTGCGGGATCAGTTGACTAAAGGACTAGCTCAAGCATTTATTGACCATATTAGTAAAATGGGAGTAGTCGAAGTCCTTGTATATCGGATGATTGGTCATACATGTATGAATTTTATGTTTGCACGTTTATGTTTATTTGATACTCTAGATATCGATGTTTGTTTGATTTTTCTTATCTATGAATCATATTTCGAGTTAGCCACGCCATTTTATTATGATTATAGATATTAGGTCTTATTTAATACATTGTGGGATAAGGTATTTTTCGGTGTCTACGCGCTCCAATTGTGGCTTGTTTGAATTAGATTGACTTGTGATACATGGAAGGAATCGAGACGTTTGTAGGGCTCGTGACCGCGCTGATTCGATCGGTTTAGTTCTTCTGAGAAGTTGTGTGACTTATATATAACATTTTAAGTGAGCTCAAGTTATGTTAATATGTTGCATACTAGTCGTATATGAATCAAGTGGGAGAATGTTAGAAATTTTTAATTTCGGTGATTAATATAATTCCCGTATTGATAGTGTTATTGTCGTACCGCGGTGATGAATTAGTGTATTATCCCCGAGACAATTATCGGGTGTAGAAGGCTCCTCAGTGCCGATTCGTTAAAATTTAAGTATTTTAGTGTGTTTGTTATATTAGTAAATGTCTTAATAAAAGACATTTAATATTAATGCTCTCTTCCTGCACTTTATATATATATATATATATATATATATATATATATATATATATATATATATACTTAAGGCATAGAAAAATACCAATTTTAAAAGGGAAATTTGATTAAAAAGTGAGAATCAATCGAAGTCTTATATCGTCGAGGCGATTTTAAGTATTACGGATCTGGCGTAGGAAGCGTATATTATTCTTGGGATGGTCGATTATCGTGATGGATTCTTCAAGTAAGTTTTTCTTTTCATTTTCTATAAATTATGTCATGATTGTTAAATTGGTTGATTTAATTGTTCTATTAGGATCCAAATTATTAAATCGTTTCCGAAAATTTTCAACATGTGATGCTAAAGTTGGATACAAAACAAATAATATCTTTATTAGAGGTTAGAAATGAAATATTAATTATAATTTCCATAATGACTTATCAAAGGCGACATAATTAAGACTATCTATATAGTACACCCCTCTCAACCACGTAGAAAAGTTAGAAGAGCTGATTGGATACAGAACAAAAACTATATTTATAAGAGGCGACAGTGAATTTACAGGTTATTTTGATAATGACTTTTAAAGGTTACATAAGAAGAAGTGAACCGTAAAAACGAAAGCATGATAATAGCAGGGCAAATTAAAAGAGATATTATTGGGTTAGGAGGGGTCCATATATAATGCAGCGTTGGTTTGTATAATAGAGACATGAAATTGATTGCCCCGTGATTTGCCCAATAGTGGGAAGTTGAAGACTGTAGACAGGCAATAATTCAACATTTATACGAGATTACGAATAGAGTCTGATGCACGTCCACATGATAATAACAAAATCCAACCACCAATTTTAATATTTGACTCATTCCCAGATAATGGACGGGGCAACATAATACATGTACTTTGCGCATGTACTCTTATCAGCCGGGCCGCTCTATAAATCTCCGACTCCATGAAATTTAATACACAACAGAGTTGGATTAGAAGGTTGAACAGGAAGCACATGGCTCTGGTTCAGATACAAGAGACCCCCCAATGGAAGAAGTTCTTGAGTTATGTAGGACCGGGTTTTCCTGAGGTCTCTGTCGCTTATCTTGATCCTGGAAACTGTTGGCTCTCTCTCTCTCTCTCTCTCAATCTCTCTAAGTGATCTTTGATCTGTAATTCTTAAGAGATTGTGTTGTATTTTCATCAGGTACCTGACATTATATACTTTTTTTGCCTTTTAAATTGTTGTGCGAATGCGACGGAACAGATTTACAAGCTGGTGCTAACCACAAATACGAGGTCATCTTCCCCTTCTTCTCCCTCTCTCTCTCTCTCTCTCTCTCTCTCTCTCTCTCTCTCTCTCTCTCTCTCTCTCACCCACCCACATATGTAATATGTTCATGGACAAATTTTAAATGGAGCTATTTATATATAAACAGCTATTGTGGATCGTGCTTGCTGGGCTGATTTTCGCCTTCATTATACAATCCCGTTCAGCAAATTTAGGAGTTTCTACAGGTAACTGGTTATTATTCCTATATTTATAGAACAAAAGGGCATTTGCATGTTCTACCCGACTTCCATGAAAAGGTCGCAGTCCCTTATCAGAACTGTCCACGATTTGGAGGATGATACAGATCGGACCCAGTTACTTTTAACCATACAACCCTTTTCTAGTGTCCCATAAAGTCTATAGCCTAGGTGGACTTAAATTGAAGTCTTTTCTTGAGTGCGGTATAGAATATTTTCTATTGACCCACTTGTGTCGATTTTAAGTACAAGTAATCTTTTGTTGAAGGTTATTCAAGCATTTCTAGGAGTATGACATGGGTATCTTTAACACCGTAGTACTTGGTACTCAGAGCTACTCGATTGGCTTTAGACATTTTCTCTACCTTTCTTCCATTGAAAAAATAGGGTCATCTTGCATTCTTATACCGATAATCATCTTTCGGTTAACCTAGCCTCCTCAGTTCATCATGACCAATAAGAGTGATATAATCACTTTTGCCTTCGGCTTGATCTTACTATTTCGATTCACCCTCCCTAGATGATACTTGTGGAAGAACACTTAGGTTTTAAGTAAATCGGGATGAGCGATGGGAAGCGTCACGTGCACGATCTCGGCCGGTAGTGTCGCGTACGGTCGGTCCGTAGGTGGGCGAATCGAGCAGAGTCGAGGCGCGAATATAATCTGGGACTCTTTACCTCTTGTATTTTTTTATTTTTTTCGGTGAACTTATCTGGGTGGGTATATAAGCAAATTTTTGTAATAGCGTCGTTTACATATCTGAAAAGACTACGTGGAGTGGTGTCGTAATACATACGTATCTTAAGTCCGGAGTTACTTATACAAACACTTATATATATGTCTAATACAAACATCGAGAGATCGCGGAGAAGCAGTCTTCGGTGAGCACTATCCTACGAGATGGCTTCTCTTCTTGGTGTGGAATAATGCTTGTCTTCTTTATCTCCTCTTGATTACCTACACGGATTGAACACCGTCTTGCGCTTTACGACTTTAGTGGGAGCATATAGACGATAACGACCAATAACAATAATCGTCGTCCTTATCTTTACATTTTCCTTATGCATATAACGAAACTATTCTTATGTGACTTAACTCATATCGTATTATACGTAGATTTTATCCTTTCGAGAATCCATAATCATTATCTTGTTCATTACTTTACATGTGTCATGTCTTTTTTACAAGTTTCAATTCATATCTTCTACGTGTATGGCATGTCATATCATATTCAAAACAAACTTATACATATACAATGGCAAATCGGAACATATCAAAGTCATATTCCATACATACGGGTGATTCAAGCGATGCCGATATTACTAGACTCATATCATTATCACGGCCGAAGCCATTAATCAAATCCCTTTAACAATTACATTTCATGATCCGGGGACGCCCGTTTAATTCTTTTTGTTATCATTTTATTAAATTTTCGTTTTCAAAAGTGTCGCGACTCGAATCCTCGACTTGACCCGGTTGGCGGATCCAAGCTGGAGCCCGGTTTACTCCGACATTTTCAATCAAAACATCTTTGTTTGGTTTTATTAAATTTTTGTTTTCAAAAGTGTCGCGACCCGAATCCCCGACTTGACCGGTTGGCGGATCCAAGCTGGAGCCCGGTTTACTCCGACATTTTCAATTATCTTCCCAAAACATTTTGTTTGTGTTATTCCATTTTAGACTTTTTAATTACGTGAAAGCACTTCATTTATGGCAATCCCATAAACATTTCTGAATAATACCTTTTATATATGCGTGTAATGTAAAAGATGCTTAAACAAATACAATTTTTAATGTCATTTTTCACTTTTCGGTTTGTGATTTCACATATAGCTATAGAAATTAGACATTCATAACGATTTAGTTGATGAATCACATGCTTTGTTTGTCATTCGATATGATGTGGTTTCGCATTTTAATATCAAAAATCTCACATATGGCTATAAATTCGGCGTTCGCGGCAATTCCATTTGGGAATCGTCACATTTGTCGTCGATATGATGTGATTTCGCGTCAAATATTCTGTGAGTCTCATATGGCTATAGAAGTCGACATTCGATAGATTCGCGGGGCTCGCGTCTGTTGTCGTTGTGCGTGTGATTTTCGCATTCAATTATTACCATCTCACGTATAGGTACATGAAATTCATTCACTGACCAGTTCACTTGGGAATCATGTCTTTGTTTGTCATTGATGTAAATGTGATCTCACATTACTTAATTCTGGTTACTTTCATGATGAATTCGAGTTGGTGAATCCTCGTGTTGCTGGTCATTCGATAAAAATGTGATTTCACATTCAATATTTACGATTATCTTCATGACGAATTCAGTTGGTGAATCCCGTCATGTTGGTCATTTCATAATACATTTCAAATCTATTTACTTTTATGCAGTAATTTCACTTATAGTTCAAATACTCGCATACATGCCTATATTTGACAAACATTTCGAATAACGATAGTTCAAATCAATACATGCATATACATATGTATATTTCACAAATAAACTCATAACTGATCATAATCACCTTGTCTTCATATCATTTATGTATGACAAGCATTTCGAATAACAATAATTCAAATCAATATATATATATATATATATATATATATATATATACTTATATATATTTCTGAAATAGCATTCATAACCGATCATAATCATTACGTCTTCATATCATTTATTACCTTTTACGGTTATATATGATAATAATCATATATAAACTTAACCATGATATGTGTTCGCTGACATATTAAGTATATTCGTGATACCATTATTTAGTTGGTTTCATTTCCATATCACATTCATAACATGAGCGTTTATAATGTTGCATTTTACATATTTTCCTTGTTTCATACTTCCCATTGCATGGCGCTGCATGCGTAGAAATATGATTATAAAATCACACTGTTCCATGTAGTAACATTATATGAAGATCTACTTTACTTGAAATTGGAATCGATTAGTCAGATGTCATTGATTATGGCATTTCATGTAATAGTCATTCTGCGGATATTCCCACTTGAGACAGTTTCATATCACATTTCAGTGTCTTGACCCCATATTTGACACTTGTTCTTTGTACTCCTTTAAAGCTAAGGTGCTAAGGGTTCTTCAGTGGAATCGCGTCGAGCCTTCCTTCCAAGTTATGTCATAGCAATGGAATTTACTGTGTTCAACGAGGAACGGAAATTTGGCTTGAACATGGCGGCCCCATTTTGAGTGAATTTTTGGGCTACATAGAATCGAGAATTTGAAGGTGCTACCTATTTCGGATAATTTGGTTCTCCTTGAAGTCTAGTTTAATTAGCCACTTGAATGCTCAAATCAGTTAAAGAAATGAAAGTTATGGCTAAAATATGAAAGCAATCAAAACGAGGAAGAACAGAACACTACACATCTAGGTATAAACTATTTATTACCGGTACAACCCCTCGAATTTTACTGGAATGTGGGTTTTAACCGGCTTTTCCGTAGGTGCTACCCGATTCAAACTCAATACTCTATATACACTTCAAAACCACTCAAATTCATCCTTGCAAAAATCTCAATTTCTTTAATTATGCTATGATTAATATCTTCTTGTAGCTTGCGTGAATTCTTTCACGAGAACAAATATAATGGGTCATGCCGTCATCAAATAAAGCCTACAAGGATTTGTTAAGGGTTTGTTCTAACAGACTCCTTTACTTTACGAATTAAACCATGAATCCAACCTCGAATAGAGGATTCCATGTTTTTTAACTGTACATTTGAGTTTCTGCTTTTCTTTAAATAATTTTGGGTTATGATGAAATCTATCAAAACCACTAGAAAAAATCAAATTCGAGCAAAAGCCCTTGTTGGGATGAAATTCCTATCAAACCCTAGGTTTGGGGCGAAGCTACTAACCATGCAATTGTATGGAAATTCATCTGAGGTCGTAGTTAATCTAATCCAAAGTTAAATGCCTTTTTTGGCACTTGCTTGACTTACTCGCTTCTTTCTCTTACTCTTCTTCTTCTCTTATAACTCTCTTCATCTTCTTCTCTACGGTTTGGTCTCTCAAAAATGAGAGACCATTTCTTCTTATCATTGTTTGTTAAGGCCGTGTTTGGCACTTTACATTTCAACACTTTTCTCATTTTGCGGCTTAAGCATGTTCTTTATTATTTTATTATGCCACAATTGTGTGAGATCTAAATGAAACTTGCTTGTTTACGTTTCATTTTCTCAAATTCCCATATTGGCATATAAACTTATGGTTTTATGCGCTTTCATATCCTCAAGTGGTAAATGACTATTTACCCTTGGCTTTATGATTAATTAGATTACATGTTTATTTCAGAAAATTCTGTTGAAGCATAATATCACACTGCAAGTACAGCTGGTAGGATATATTTCGGGGTGTTACAGGTAGTGTGCCAGCTGGGCTTGTTACACTTTTTTGTCTTGCCATGGTTTTTCACTTTTGACCATGCCAGCCCAACTGGCTCTCTTTAACATTTAAAGCAAAACCACACGATCTGCAGTACGTTTTTATTTCATACGTTTACATACAGGGAAGCATCTCTCGGAGCACTGCAAGATGGAGTACCCGAAGCTGGTGAATTATTGCCTTTGGATGCTGGCCGAAATTGCAGTCATCGCAGCTGACATCCCGGAAGGTCTGGATGCTTCGGAAAAGGAAATATAAAAGGATGGAAGTACACGGTTTGTGAAGCAGCTAGGATAAGATATTACTGTTGGGTTTTTGATTGGGGGTTTAATTTGTGCAGTGATTGGAACGGCATTTGCTATCAACATACTCTTCAACGTACCCATATGGGGCGGTGTTCTTCTGGCCGGTTTAAGTACCCTTCTCCTTCTTGGAATACAGAGATTTGGTGTGAGTGGCACTGATCATGTCTCATCCTTCCTTTTTTTTTAATAATGTATTTCTTGATTAATAGATTTTACAATCTGAAAGCTTACAAAACAATATGAATGCGCATGATATATAGATAAGGAAGCTGGAGGTGTGATTAAAGTTGGTATTAGTAGTGGGTGGCTGCTTCTGTATTGTGATGGCACAAGCCAGACCCAGCGCTAAGGATATTGTCTAGGAATGTTCGTCCCTAAATTGAC
Source organism: Tetrastigma voinierianum (assembly GCA_016808115.1). Lineage (NCBI taxonomy): Eukaryota > Viridiplantae > Streptophyta > Magnoliopsida > Vitales > Vitaceae > Tetrastigma > Tetrastigma voinierianum. Next base: position 67,119 of record JAEQBH010005375.1, read on the forward strand.
CGGCCGTGGAGCCACCAGCGACGCCATCGCTCTTTTGGAAACTCTCATTATGCCGTAAATTTTCATAATCTTTTACTATTCTTAATTCATCTATGTGGCGAAGTTTGCATTCCTGCTTTCTTCCTTCTGAATTTATTGGCAGGACCAGGTTTGGTAGTTGAACCCATTTCCATTAGCAAAGACGGGTTGGTCACAAATATTCTAGTTAAAATATGCACACTGACGAGACAATAATTGGGCATTAAGGTGGTCCTGTTCAAAAGGGTTAATTATATTTGAGGAGAAATTTGGTCGGGTTGATAATCTGGATAAACTTAATTAGAATATTAGTTTAATCCAAACAATGAAATGATCAATTTATTTACGAACAAGAGATTGATCGGGCCTTCTCGAATGGTACAGGCACAATCTATTTCTTCATTCAGCGCTAGTCACCTCAAGGAAAATCCCTCACTCCTTTGATGCCGTCAGGGTGAGAACCTCAAACTTCCGATATACATTTATGTCTTGACCAATTATTAACCATTTAGTATTATGAGTAAGACCAAATCAAATTTGCGATTAAAGTGCGAGCAAGTATTTCCTCATAGAAAGCGGGCTAGCATTGTTCATCGCCCTTCTCATCAACACGTGGCCGTGGTGTCTGTGAGGCGGCAGCGTCTCTAATCCATGCTTCTTCACAAAACAAGTCACTGTGATGATATCACTCTCGAGTCCGCCTCGTACTCGCACTTAAGGTTCGTGTAAAACATCTTGCTTTTCTCTTTGTAATCTGTATGGGTAATGGGGGCATAGGCATAGCCAGCCTGAGACCTCATATATGGTTTTGATGTATTGATACAGAATGCTCTCGGAAATTGGAGTTCCAAGCTATATGCCGTGTCCTTGCTTGCATCTGGCCAGAGCTCGACTGTTACAGGAACCTACATAAGCCAGTACATTATCTGGATATATATTAATTTATGCCTTAATCATGAGCCTGTTAAGTATTTTCATATCACTGTCGCATGATTTTGAGAACAATTTTTCATTGTTTTGCTTTACAGGGTTTCCTAGATTTGAAAATGAGACTTTGGTTAAGAAATCTGGTTACTAGGTGCATAGCCATTGCTCCAAGCTTAATAGTCTGCATCATAGGTGGATCTTCGGGAGCTGCAAGGCTGATTATCATTGCTTCCGTACGTCATGACTTAAGCCCAAACACCCAGGGGGGTAAAATAAGAATTTCTTTTTCTTTCACTACAAGAAATGAACACTGATTCTGTTTCATTACTTTTGTTTTTTGTTTTTTCTTTTTTTTTTTTCTGTGTATAGATGATCTTATCCTTCGAGCTACCATTTGCACTGATTCCTCTCCTCAGATTCACAAGTAGTAAAGCTAAGATGGGCGACCACAAAAGCTCCTTAATGGTGAGATCTCAGATTTTGAGAAGAACTATTTGCCTGTCATTAGCTTTGTAAATGCTATTTTGGTAAATTTTCTCGTAGTAGCCCTGCTTACTCCCTTCGATGATAGGTAGCTCTACTGTGTTGCCTCTTGGGGCTTTGCTCCAATCGGGATCAACATATACTTCTTGAGTTCAAGTTTAATAGGATGGATGACAAGCGAAATATGCACAAGACAGGATCAATACTTGCAGGACTTGCGATTTTTCCAGTAATAAATAATTTATGCTGCTATGTTGGCCTATTTGACACGTTAAAGAGATCTTCCTAATTCTTCTGTGAGGCTCCCAGTCACCAAATAATACCCTTACCACTCACCTGCTGAGCTCGAGGGAGAACCAAATTTCCGTAGCAATAGGGCAATAATCAGATTAGTAGTTGATATTACTTGTAAGCCAATGGTATTTTACTTCTATTCGACTATTAGGAGGGGACTGTAAAGTCACGAAGCTTTTACAACCAAAAACTGGAAACAATCAGAGCATGCAAGACAGGCAGGCAATCGCAAAACCTAATGTAACATAAATTTTTACGTTTTTTGATAGAGGAAACTTAAACTATATTGAAAAAATTGTGCATAGAAATAAAAAAATACTAAGAATTGAACTATAAATACTTATAACATAAAGATTTTGACAGAAGAACTATATGTCAATTTACAAGATTTTAATTGACCTTAAAATGTATGAATATCTTAGTTATATCAGTACTTGATCACCAGCGGCGCAACCAGAGCTCATACATGATCATATGGAATGCATCATGTCTGATGGGAATTGAATTCCATTTAAGGAAGTGCTTCTGGACCTGTTTGGTGATAGAATAAATTCTCATCGTTACTGCACACGTCCTGAACAAGTTGATGTTTATTCTATTCATATAGATGTTTTTGATAAGTTTATTCTATTCATAGCCATTTAAACACCTTCACTCCTTACATATCAAAGGAAACATGAAGGAAAGAAAAGGGGAGACCAAGAAGGGAGCACTTCAACTCTAAACAGTGACCATTTTATCTCATATTTAAGAAGACAAAAACTAAATCAGTTCTAAACAGAAGAAAGGACTATAATTCAAACACTTCTCACACACAAAAACTAAAATAAAATAACATTAGAATTAAATTTTTCTCTTAGAACAGATAGAATTACAAGCAAGGACAAATTCAATTATCCAAACAATGAAAGGGTTATCATAAATTTACAACTGGATTAAAATTCTTTAAGTTGCAAGGGGAAGGTTCTACCTGGACCAAGCTGTTGTGTAGTGCGACAAATTCTGCATCAGGTATAATGCCAAGGATTTGTTTAGGCAGTATCACATCAAGTTCCTTTGAGTATGACCGAAAATTTTTGCCAATCAAGAATGTCATTAAATGGCAGGTCCTTGTTAGGACAATATCCTGCACGAAATCACCCAAATTACTCAGAAAAATCAATTGCAAGGGCAAGTTATCAGAAAGAACAGCAACAGAGAAAGAATTAAAAAAATTCCAATACCAGGAAGGGCACTTCTTGGTAAAAAAATGCATGCTTAGGACCGAAAATAACTCATTGATAAGCAATACTAGTAATTCCCTTTTAATAGAAGGAAATAGATGATTCTAATTACTGGAAGATGGGCAAACTACAACAAATTTCATTTACACATTGAAACCCATGGCTTGATGTAGGGCAGAGTAGTCAGCAAAAAATTGATTATTTTAAAGGCGCTTGATGTCATCATGCTTTATGCTTATATAGAAAAGCTGTTCTCTCTTAGTATCGTAAGGGCTAAGCTTTCTGTTACTGCATCAGAGGCATTTAAAAGTTCTGCTGTCCCTCCTAAGATGTTTAGCCTGAATGTTCCACAAAATCATCCAGTTGTCTCACAAGCTAGCCTACCAGCATTTGCTAGCTTGAGGGTAAATCTGTAATGCTCGGACTCTTCAAAATCCCCGAAACACCCGTGTCTACACAACACGACATGGATGAGGGTGTTGAATCCGTTTTGGATACACCATGAAAAAAATGGGTTTGGTTGCCAAATAAAGAAATAGGTTTGAAATATGGATAATAACTAATCTAGACATATATAATAAATATATTTTAAAACATTATATATATTTAGATAATGTAAATTATCTAAAGCGTTATCTACATATCTTTGTGTTATTTTATAAAATAAATACAATACTAAAATATCTGAATAATAACTCATATGTTTTATCTAAATATATTTAACTTAATAAATATTTTATCTAAAATATATAGATAAATAAATATATTTTAAAATATTATTTACATATAATATGCTACTTTATTAAATAATAAAATCAAATAATAAAAAATATTATATATTGTCACTTTAATCAATGATCATATTATATTAATAAATTGTCATTAAAAAATAAAAATCATTTATTATTATGTAGTTAATATTTGTCCATAGATATGATTCATACGAAGATATAAAATTTAACATTTTGTCAAACTACACCCCAACACCAAATATCAAATTTTGGACTTATCATCCGCCTCCCGTATTCTAAATTTTGAGAATTGAATCCGACTCTTAAATATGTACCGATGTCGACACCACGCCGCAGCGAGTCGAGCAACATAAAGGTAAATAGAGGCAGATACCCAATCAGGGTTTGTGTCAGGATTTCTAGACTATCGTACAGTTCTTGCTCCATTATTTATGTTGTCCAAGAGACTGGATGGGGTAGGTGAAATGGAGTTAATTTTTGGGAATTGAGGTGAAATAAACGCATTGCAACCGATTCCACAGAGAGACCAAATTGATGCCCAACTACTCCATGGCAATTGCTAAATGTTGAAGAACAAAAGTTTATTATATTGCTTCATTTGTTGTTGATTCATCCACTTTCATAGGTGTCCAGGAAGTGGGTAACAGCCCACACTTACCATAACGCTAATTTATAGTTAGAGAATGGAACAAAAACCACTTCATAGCTTTACCAAAGAAGAAAAGAAATCTCATAGGAACTTGCACATCCATAATGGATTGAATCGGTTATGCGAGCACTGTTGACCTGGGAACCTCCTGGGCAAATGCAGAACTTAGTCCTGTAAAATCTTTTTTGATATAGAAGCTCTCCAGCAGCTCTATTTATTCTGTTGTTCATAATGTCAAGTTCAGTGTCATTCTCCCACACACGTGCTAGTATAACTCTAATTTTGGAGTTCCGATGACCAGCCCAAAAGCCAAGAACTGTCCTGCAAAGTAAGCTTCTTAATTTTAGGCAATAGCCTCATAACTGGGATTAATCCCATCCGCAAAACTTACAATTAAGTAGTTTATGAAAGAAACATCTTTTAAATTACAACAGCCTACAGAAAGCAATTAAGCAAACAAACAGTTATGCGTATGTAAGAACAAAACATATAGACAAGACATAGGCTAGTTGTCTCAAAACCTGTCAAATATTATATGATTCACAACCTTGTATCAAGGATCCAAACCACCTGAACCAAAATCCATAATTCAACTCAAAGCTTCAACCCATAAATTTGTTGTGTATTGGCACTGTCATCACAAGGTCTATAACCATCCTCCTTTTCCAGTGCTAGGGGCTTTTCTATTTTCTTTTTCTTTTTTGTTTTATATATATTCTAGAAATTAAATCTACTGAAATTTAAAACATGGCTTTAGTTTAAAACAGTATTCTTAAATATTTATTCACAACCTTGTAAATTGGAGGATTGATGTTAGAAACGAGAATTAAAGTCCAAAAAACCCCAAACAAATTACAGATTTCCCATGAATGATGGTATCTTGAATGGTAGGTACTGATGAATGTGAAACAGAATGCTGTAAACTGAAAGCCATTGCCAATGGCATGCAGATACCATGTAAGAAGCAAACATGAGAATGTTATTCTTCCTCACGTTCTTTTCTCTAAAAGCACATCGTCATGGTACAACTTGAATCAGTAAACACAGAATGCATTAAGGTTAACCATCAGATTAAATTTTTATTTCCAGAAACCCTTGTGAAGCCAAGGGAGGTAAAATTTGGTAGTTTATTTGTCGTAGTTTGAGCGACTGAAATGGATCTAAATAATTGAACAAAAAGGAAATGGAATCCAAAGAAGTTACAACTCACAATCTTTAGCTAAGATTCTACAACTACATGTAAAAAATATACATATACTAAAGCAAAAAAGTTTCAAGATGTTACCTGTTTTCTATATCATTTCCTCCAGCAGGAAGAGCAAAAGGTTGCAATACTTGAGGGAGAGCAACATCTTTGTGCGGAATGAATCCAACATCATAACTTGGAGAGCACACGACTCGAATTGAATTCTTTACCAGAAACGGAACTCCTTCAGTTGCCCTTACACCAACATCATGACAAGTAACAAAAAAGTGATCAGCACCCAGGGTTCTATTCCAGTAAGGGTACTTGGACATTAAGCTCTCCACATAATTCTGGACAATTATGGTCATGTTTTCATATGATGTGCTGGATACAACCACTTTAAACATCATTATCATTATAGAAAGGACCCAGATCTTGTATAGGAGAAAGAATTCACAATCAGATGTAACCACACAACAAAAAAGCCATGAACTGTTAATATCAGTGTCTCAGATTGAAATATCATGTCCTTGTGGGAATGAGTGGCAAGCCCGCCTCTATAGTCACTCATGGGCACATCTTTAGAGATAAACATTAGCAGTTCAACAAAAACAGTAGGCAACACAATACTTGTAAACAAAAGGAAGCCTTTGTAGAAAAGAAATATAACAAAACAAAAAAATCAAGAAATAAGACCAGGGAAAAGTATATGAAAAATGCTCAAAATGCTCAAAATGTATGCAACAGTGCTACTTTACTGAAACTGGATTGAACTCAATGAATTTCCAGGTTCAGCTTTCCAACTAATTAGCCATATGTTCCAGGGCCTGAGGCCTACATTTGCTTAAAAATCTGCCACCATACAGATCAATCATTACGAAAGACCCACTGAGTTCACTCTATTACAAATCCCTAATTATCACTATGAAAATACCCAGTGAGTTCAACGCAGACCCTGAAGAACTTATTTTCCCTTATAGACACTACTCACATATTACGATTGTAGGACATGGTTATGAATCACAATATGCAAATGCAATCAAACAAGGGTTAGAAAACAAAGTACCCATCTTCTCAACACACAACAGAGACCAAATCCTCACCTTCCCTCGCATCTTATGACACGAGATCGGAATGAAGAAGAGGTGAGCCTGATCCGGATCATTCGTCCGGAATCGACTCTCTCGAATATTCTGGAAGAAGTAGCCCTCGCTGGCGTACTTGCCGGTAAGCTTCCTGGGCGTCTGGTAAAACGTATTCGGATCCCCATCAGGATATATATACACCTTGAAATTCTTCTCCATCTCCATATAATTCAACCTAAAAATCTCCGGCGAATGATAAACATCCGAATATAGCGAATCCTCCTCATCAACCAAATGTTCCACTCGACTGATCACCTTCACAGTTCACCCACCCAAAACCAACATAATCAGCACAGTTAAATGCATCAGAATTCAGAAGCATCGGAAAAAGTAAAAGTGAAGATGCAGTACCTGAGGAGGAGACGAGGAATTGGAGGAAGCGTCATGAAAAGGAGGTGGAGGATTTGAGGGAAACGTAGGTAAAAGAGATTAGTGTTAGGGTGGCCAGCGCAAGGAGAGATCCATGGATGGAACAGAGCGTTGAGGAAGCCACTGCTTGTTGCGGAGACTTCGCCGCCGTCATTAACCGATGTGTCTCCCGGCGGAGAGGGCAAAGATTAGGATTTCGAAAAGGCCTGAGAATCAGTGCTCTTCTGCTACTCAGATCTCAAGTCATCCAATCAAGCTCCGGAATTATTTAAAAAAAAAAAAAAAAAAAGTTACAGATAATTTATAACAAAAAAAAAAGTGAGTTCAATTTTCTTGCAAAATCTATTCTAGATCACGGATTAAGTTGTCCTCTCTGTTCCAGGCTTCTTCCCCCAGTCCCCACCACCACACGCCAAGCCCTTCACTTTTTCCAAAATTTTTTTATTATATTCTTTTAATTTTATGAAAATTTAATCAGAAATATATTTAGAAAAGCTTCTATTTAAGTTTAATTAGATTTCGTATACATTTTTTATATTTACGAAACAAACTAGTGATCGAATATATTTAATAATGAAATAGAAACAAATTTAAGGTCCAACTCCAAATCCTATCCTCAATCCTCAATCCTCAATCCTCAATCCTCCTTCACTCAGCATTAAATCGTTTCTATTACTTCTTTGAAAATATCACCGACATGCGCACCGAAATTTTTCAATTTCTCTTTATTTACTTTTACCAGTGTTAAAGTTGTGAAAATATAAAACTAGTCAAGGAGGTGAACTAAAAAACAAGAAAGATAAATTTCTAGTTCTTTAAAAAAAAAAAAAAGAAAGAAAGATAACTTTCTTATTGAAAATTTAATTAAGAACTATCCCAAAAATAAAATTAAAATAAGAAAAATAATTTCCTTTTAACTGTAGTCTACTTGGTAGACAATGCACATTTTTTAAACATATTTATATTTTTAATTATTACTAAAAATAAAATATTATGAAAATTACCAAGATCATCTAAAGTTTATTTTAAAGACCAGTCCAAGGCAAATTTCATTCTAGAGAAAATAGTTTATTTCCAGAATAAATTCTTAAATATGTTTCTAAGTTTCAAAATTTCTTTTGAAATTTCCAAAAATAAAAAATTATAATTTTATTCAAATTTACAACGTCCCCAAATCCCGTTGTTGTTAGTTCGGATGTACCATACCAGTTTAGGTCCCTACGAGGAAGCGAAGACATAAAATGAATCATTAATTAAAATATATATTAACCATTAAAATCAGTATTCTTTTATTTATACCACATGCAACAAGTGCCTTTTGTGACAGAAATTTTATAATTTGATTACATATAACGTTAAATTCACTTAGATTCACAAAGAATATTTTTCTTAGATAACATGACCAGATCTAAAAAAAAATCTAGAAGATATGAATCATTAAAAACAGAAATAAAAGGATCAATTATCAAGCATGTAATCTTTTCATTTATGTCTTACTAAAGCTTATAAATATTTCCTCTTTTTTTTTTATAAGCGAGGATGTCCAAGCCAACGTATGCACACCTCCAATAATCCCATAGAGCCTAATAAATCCTTCAATAGCTCTAAAGGACTCAACTAGTGAACATAGTTTTATAGTCCTAAAGGAGTCAACTCAAAAAACACAAATGAATAAAATAACAAACCTTTGTCATATTTTTAGCTGAATCAAAAAACGAAATGATGGATTTTTTGTTGGACATCCCAATCGCTTAGCGTTACGTCGTAATATTTTTTTTTGTTCACTAACAAATTTTGTCTCGCATTGGGAATTTCTGAGCACGACCCCGTCCCTCACTATCTTTGCATTTGAATTGCTTGCTGGCTTGAATTATATCGTGGCGAATGATGGATTTTGGAATGAGAATGTGAGTAAAAATTTATCAATATGGAAAACCAAATCTTACTTTTAATGTATTGGATTTGGATTCCTCTCTTCTATCTGGGATTGTGGTTTACCTTCAAAACCATCCAATTTCTGTTCCAATCCGCACATACCATATGTCCTTTTTGCCAGAGAATGTGCAGCTTTTCAAGTGTAAAGAAAAAGGGCGATGGAAGGAAAGGATTTCTATGAAGCAGATATAAAAAGAGGACCAAGGAGAACACTACCTGGGATGTATAATCCAGCAATTAGGCTTTGCAATTAGTTCCCAAAAGAGAATCATCTTTGGTTCTGAGGCTGTAGCATATACAAGAAAATCCCACCAGCAACTGAAACATTGAGAGACTCGAACTCTCCTGCCATTGGAATGCTTACGAGCTCACACGACTGTCGGGATTTCTCTGAAAGCCCGCTCCCTTCACTGCCCAGAACTAAGCACAATGGTACGTCAGCTAAAGAATCAGCCAGCCCTTGAGAAAGAGGAGACACTGGCTTCCTTTTCTGGTTATTGTCAGGATGGCCAGCTATCATCTTCATTTTGAATTCATTTCTGAGGGTTTCCAAGATGAATCAAGTCCCAGAAACTATAGGAAGCTGAAAGAGGCTCCCCCGGCTAACTCGGAGGGCCTTCTCGTGAATGGATCACAACATCCGCTCAGCAGAAAAGAGGCACCACCCTAAAATTTAGAAAAAAAAATCCACAATACATTAGGACCTTACAACACTAAATGAAAATACATGTAAAGAAAAAAAAACTAGAATGAATAATAACTGCATCACGGATATTTCACTTAATGAAAATTTGTGTTTCCTAGTCTTGAATTGGATTGATATATCAATGTCTTAAAGCTTGAAAATGAAGAAAGAGGAGATACAGAAATGCACAAAGGGAGTGTCGGAGGCTCAAAACAGCATGTAAAATAAGCTCCAATGATGGAATGGCTTAAGAATAAAAGGAAGAAGAGAAAAATAACAGACTATTAAGGAACGTAACTTATTACTCACCCATCTAAAGGCCATAGCTGATCTAATTAGTGTACCAAAGTTACCTGGGTCCTGCAGAGGACAACTTTGTGAAATTAGTGACATGATAAATGCCTACAAGCTTAAGGAAGAAACGGAATTCAAATATAATTCAAAGTCATACAGTGATATAAGGAAGATATTTCTATATTTATCATATCAGGAAGAAGGTTGTAGTACTTTAGGCGGTAGTCATAGTCAACATATATTTACAAAAGGGATTTCAAAATTAGTTTCAATCTTTCTCTGAAAAAGGTGATCTAATCAAAGATAGTTCATGATTACTTTCACTAGGGTTTAATGTAGTGGTTCCACACATATTTATTTTAAGCTGAGATGAATAAACCGAAATAGTAGGCAGATGAGTTTATATGCAGAGAGCAAAGTGACCTCTACTGTTTAGATATCATAATAGGTGAATTGAGAAACACATTATTTCAATTTCAACTTGATGCAGAGTCATTTTCTTTTCATTGATCATCATCATTTAGATTATTATTACCACTCTTTTCTGGGTTAGACAACCCAGGAAGTGACAATACCATGGCAGAATGAACTGAACTTTAGCAGTTCTAAGAAAAAATTTAGCCAGCAGGCACTTGGTGCCACTTTTTAACCTAAATTGTGTGAGCATTTCTCCAGAAAATACAAATCAACCGAGCAATCTTAGGGATAACAGTGAGAATAACCTGGATCTATCAAGAACTAGAGTCGATGAGGAGATTGGAACCACCTCCGGCAGTCTGTTTCATTTTATCATCATTTACACTCAAGAAACTGGTAGAATTCTCATCAGAGCAATAACCGACAGATTCAGTTGATTGCAACGCAGAAAGTTTTTCATCACCATAGAGCTCACACGCACAAGACGAACAGGGAAATCATCTAGCCCTTCTGGAAGCTCAGCTTTATCGGGTAGAAGTAAACAATCCATTTTAACAGTTCTCTCTTGGTTTGACTGCTTTGAAACCCCATATATTTCTCTGTAAACAATTTCTGAGCCAATTGATGTTATGACATAAAAACCATACAATTTCAGGATATAGTGTTGGACAGCAATCTATATATAGGACAAAGAAGAAAGATGGTAATATATAAAGATGGACATCAAACCAGACATGATAAAGAACAGCAAACAAGACATGAAAGTTCAAAGAAGACAATCATAACTCAAGAGAGAAGTAACTCCTTATTCTGAAAGGCACTTATTCATGATATGTAAGTTACATGGATAATAATGAGCTTCATCACAGTTAACCATGATAAGCAGAAACCATAGAGGAGATCCAAAAATCTTTGACTTGTGTGGCTATACTTGAGATTATAGAAATATAACCTTCTGTCTGCTCAGTAAAAGTGGCTCATATCTATTTATTCACCATTGATTTTCTTTACGTTGAGGAACAGGTGTTTTTATGGATAGTGCAGCCGCTTATTACATTTTGAAGAGTGCAACTAATGACAGAATTTCTTAGGTTACAGACATTTCCTAGCAATGTGGGACCATGTTACACTAACCAAGAGATAAAATTTGGAAGATGAAAATAAAAAGTAGCCACTTGCCAGGCAGATAAGGTCACAGTTAATTAATAAACATAAACAATGGAAACCCCTCATGCTATAGTTTGCAAATACTGAAACTGGGTTGACTTGAAGAAAGTGCTGTGCTCAAAGCAGAGTGCCTATACATGAGAATCAATCCAAAGAACATATAAAAAATAATAAATATTAATTTTCACAAACAAGTTATTGGAACTGCCCAAGGAGTGACATTAAAAAGTGAATTGAATATCTAATATGCTCTAAGATATAAACAAAATGAAGACCCAATGGTACCCTATATGATTGCTAAGGATGCAGAACAAATGTACTGAAATTTTTACTCTCAAGATTATGCATTGTTTGAGTCAATAGTCAATTTTTCTGAAATTTTACTCTCAAGATGTGATTATTAGAGTCAATAGACTATTTTTTTCTGTAAATGGGGCCGAAATCAGGATTTCCATTTCGGCTATTTACGCCATTTTCTGGCACAAACCAAACAAGGTAAGGGGAGGGGGGAAAAGGGGGATACCCACTTCAAATTCCATCTAGTTAAATGATAATCCCAAAGAATCAAAACAAATAAAGGAGAATTAGCATGAACTTTGCACGGATAATTCTCTGGTTAAAGGATTTCACGCTTTTACCCAAAGTATAGAGGACAAAAGATTCAAATTTTGACTCAATTCGTCCATATACTTAACAATCAAACGGAAGCCCCTAATAAAACTAGATGATACCAACTTGAATCCGGTAGCCAGTTGACAGACATAAAAACCCAGATAAAAAAATTGGGAAAAAAATGAAGAAGAATTAGCGCGGGACTCCGGCAAACAGCTTCCAGTTCGTTGGGTTAAGTGCAGTTGACACACTTAATGATTAGAAACCAAAATACCCGTCCCCAATTTTTTTGAGCAGCTAAAAAATGAAGATACACAATTAAATAGGGCAAGATAAGAACCCACTTAAATTAAATGCATAAAAGGAAGGCTAAGACTACCTTATGGGAGTTGTGCCGACAACAAGAGCAGAACCATGCGAGTAGCGATAAGAAGAACTGTGACGGAGCTTGAAGCAGTGCTTCACAAATGGATTGGATGGGCTTGTGATGGATTTCACGTGCGAAGGTAGAGGAATAATACTTACCTCTGGACAACTGGTATCTTCATAATGCTGAGAGCTGTATGTAAAGAACCGACATGGAGGATGAACACTTGATGCCCAGTATGTGTTTGTGCATTGCATTCTTCTTTTTCTTCCTCTTCCTCTTCCTCTTCCCTCCCAGTAGTTGCCCTAGCAAGAGTCTGGATGACTGATGCTCTCTTTTCTATTCGAAAATTGACATCTGTGCGTAGTTTCATATCCTTTTTTCCCTTGTTTATTTCTCATTCCTTTTTTCTTTTTTTTCTTTTTTGCTTTTATATTCTACATCATTTATGTTTTTGGCCATGATTTAGAACTTAGAAGCATTCAACACAGCAACGACTAGACAAAGGGAAAACAGAAGTATTATTATTTATTTTAAAATTTATTTGATCGAAATAGAAACTAAAAAATTTTCAGGCCTTATTCTTAAAATAAAAAATAAAAAAAACTGTTTTTTTAACTGTTTAAAAAAAACACACATATAACGATGTTAAAGCCTGTTTTTTATGATGATTTTCTGAAAATATTCCCAAACAAGACCTACAAATTTCAATTCCCCAAACATCCCTTGGTTTGGTGGTTGGCCCGCGAGGCCCTAAGGGGCTTGCCTCCAGGCCAACATCGGCCCTTGTGGAGTGAAATGAACAGAGGATTGCGTCCTTATGTTATGGGTACAGCAGAGAAAAAACGTTATGGGTGCAGCAGAGAAAAGATGTTCCTCTTCAGATGTTCCTCTTCAAAGATTAAATAAATAAATAAAAGAGAAGAAGCCAATGAGGCCTGGCACAGTGTTGAAAGGGTCAAGCAGGTCATAGGAAAAGACCAGGTTCAAGTCTCTGCAGGAACAAATAACAACATTGTAATACAAAATGATTCATGAATAGATATAAAATAAAATAAAAGAGAAGAAAAACAAGAGAGGGAAAAAAGCCTTGATCAGAAACCGATTAATATTTGCACTAATAGTGGAGGCCACACGTTGATCATGCTCATATTCAAACAATCAATTGCCTCCCAATCTCTATAATCCATTTCAAGACTCGGCTCCCCGCTAGCTACCTACACTTTTAAACCATGTACAATGCTAACCCCTACCCAAAATATCAAACCTTTGCTACGTATTACCTCTATTTTGAACCTGGAGCTGAAGCCAAAGGGGATGCTGAAGATGAAACAGAGCAAATACCATTTTCCATAGATACTAGCCGCTAACTTGATTTGGAAAAGACGAATCAATGAAAGAGGAATACCACACTTCACGGATGGAGGCTGCTTTTCCTCCATGCTTCACAGAATGTGGCCTCTCATAACCAAGCCAAGGAAAGAAAGTAACAGTACAGAACATGGGTAAGAGAACCTTGTAGTCATCTAAGAGAGAGAGAGAGAGAGAGAGAGAACAAAAATCTTTTTTTTTTCTGGCCATTATGAGATTTCTGTCTGTGAGGTTCCTACAATGAAAATAAAAAACTCGGCATGTTATTACTGTATCCTCTGAGATGTAGGAAACGTCAGTGAAGCTCCCTGGTTGGAAAATTCATCGATTGAAATCATCGGGTTTTGAGTATACATCCTCTGAGATGTTCCTGAGTTGTATAACCTCTCAGATGGGGTTGGCATACCACCATTCCTGTGAACTGCCGAAGGCATAAACATCCTCTCGGAAGTTGGAGGCATGACATCAGTCCCTTGAGACGTGGGAGCCATGCTGTCATTCTGGTGAGATGTTGCAGACATGTAAATACTCTCAGAAGTCGGGTGCATAGTAATAATGCAATCGCCGAGATGTAAGAACCCATACTGTCACATTCCTGCGCGAGATGCTTAGCAGGCATGTATGCCTACTCAGTAACTGCATGCATAGCTTGTTGGATATACACCCACTCTGCAGTTGGATGAACAGTAGCATCAGTCCTTTGAGACAGAAGAGAGCCAAATTTGTCATTCCGGGTGAGATGTTGTATGCATGTATACCCCTTCTGAAGTTGGAACCATGGCAATGTCAGTTCTCTGAGTAACCGTAACCACCATGTTGTCGTTCCTATGGAGACGGTGTAGGTGCAAAAATCCTCTCAAGTCGGAGGGAATGCTTCAGTTCTTTGAGATGTGGGGAGCAGAGGGTCATCCCATTGAGATTTTTGCGGCCTACACATCCTATCAGATGCTTGAGGTGTTCCCAGTGACATTCTATGACTCCGCAAATCCCTTTCAGTTTCTGAAGGCATAGATAATGACATTTCCTGGCCTGGTAAATCCATCTCAGATGTTGCAGGTGAAGACAGGGACTCTCCCTGGCTTTGCATTTCTGAATCAGCTGTTGGAGATAGAGGCAATGATGCTCCATTGATATGGAAATCCCTCTCAGATGTTGGAGATAATGCTAGGGATACCCCTCGGCCTGTTTCCGTTCCGGAAAATGGAGGATTAGCTAGCAAGGCTCCTCCGGCGACAAAATCCTCAATGTTGTGCCACAGTTTTGATCTGGGTGTAAAATTGTACACTACCTTCCCTGTTTCAGCATCAGTGAAAGAAAAGATCTTTAGGCTAGCTTGATAAAATTGTTAAACCACCAACTTCAGCAGGAAGGAGAGAGAGAGGGAGGGGGGGTGAATAGGAGGAGCATGATTAATACCACAGAAATTGAGATCACCCGCAAAAGAAAACTGGGATCCATTGAATGGGGAAAATGGCAAAGGAACTGGAACAGGAACATTAATCCCAACCTGGAGTCAAACCCATTTTATGTCAGAAAATAATACTTCAGCTTTAATTGAGCAAAACCAGGCTCAAGCAAAATATTTAACTTCCAATTGCCAGATCAGGGTGACCTACCAACCCAGCCTCAACTTCATTCTGGAACTGCAGCAACACCTGATGATGTAAAAATGGAAGCTCCATTGCATCTATAATGAGGAAAGACAATAAATTGCTTTTCAAGGGTTATAATTTATCAAGGATGAATTTTGATTTTCACTGTGCTATATCGTATTGTTGAAAGTCATTAAAATGCATATTTCAAGCTGCAATATCCTAACACTTCAACAACTCATTTTCCATGGCTTCCAATTGTTAGGATTGTTTTTTATTTGAGGGAAAGGGAAAGGGAAAAAATGAAGGAAGATAAAATGTCTGAAACGGATAAAATTCTTTTCCACTATATTTGAAAGTTCTCTTAATATTTTTTCCAGCAGAAAAGAGTGTTTTTAAGTATATAAATTTCCCCCTATTTTCATGATATATATATTTATTTATTTATTTATATTTGATACGATAAAAGCAATATATTGATTAAAGAACCACGGGTTCAAGAAATATACTAGGAGTATACAAGAGGGAACCAAAAGGAAACAAAAAACAGCTGCAAAAAAAACTACCAGCCCCATCAAAAACCGACAATCCTACCTACACCCCAACCAAGTCAAAAAGTCCACTAAAAAATTCGTGTTATCAACACTATAGTGTTGATATATATCTCTATAAAGAGAGAAAGTACATACAAATGACAGAGTGTTTTTTTTGTTAAGAAGCATGATATTCATATTGAAGCCTAAAGCTTACAAGCTTGAACTTTTAGGAAAGTTGAATGTTTAACATGCTATTAGAGTTTAGTTTGGCAGGAGGTCCTATGTTCGAGCCACTTCTCTGCAAATGGAATCCCCATTTGTTAATCTCTGTTTGGTTTGTTTGACTCTCCACGTACGGGAATAGGCCGCATGTGAGAGAGGGTGTTAATAAGCATAATATTCATATTAAATCCAAATCTTACAAGTTTGAGCTTTTAAGAAAGTTGGTTGTTTAACACCTTTTTTTATCCTTAGTAGGACTTGAGCCTGGAACCTACCATAAACCCATCTCAGCCCTTCTCATTATATTTTCTAAATCCCAACAAGAGATATTTATCATCTTTTTTTTTAATTTCCTTTCCGTTGCTTTTTCTCACTATTTCTACATCCAAACATAGCCCAAGGAAAAATAAATAAGAAAAGAAAATGACATGCAAACGCATTCTACAAAAATAAAGGCTAGAGTAGCTTTCTTCAAGATCAATGCGTGTTGAACAGAAAAACATATTAAAAGACACCATCAAAAGGGCACCTTCGGGTTAGGAAGTGTAAGAGTAAGGTAATTACTTGTTTCTGTTAACGATGGTTATTGCCTCCTCAAGGCTGTCAACCTGTACATAGTCAACAAAGAAAATAAATCAAACAATTTCCAGTTTCAACCATCAGGATGTTCGGAAGAACCACGATAAGCAGTAACTTAGAAATACCTTCATACAGAGGAGAACTGGTCAAAGATTTCTTCCTCCAACTTTTTAAAGATACAGTGCAGTCCAGAAATATGCCAAGGTCTTTGGTTCAACTCTTCTTCACTGAGAATCATAAATTACCCGTCCATTCATTCTGAAAAAATGTTAACAGCGAGACTGGAAGTATGAAGATAAGATACCTTGTAGCACACTCCATGTCGGTAGTAACATCACATAAGATAGTAAGGCTAACAAAGTTTCCATACTCATATCTTGGAACCTAGTTGACAATCAAAGGAAATTAAAACATTCAAGACAAGGCTTTGAATGCAGCCCAACATGCTTTTTTCTCTTAAAATACACATCCATCTTATTGACCTTAAGCATAATAAAATGCAAACTTGTAAAAATCAGTCAAAATGCGTGAAATCATGCCTTTTCATAGGGCAAAGCATTCATTAAAAAAGTCAAGAGGCACAAGCTAAGCCTACTACAGGGAAGGCCAAAAGCCTATTTGACATACATTTCTCTCCTTAGTCCTTACAAACTTTACACATGATTAAATCTAACATGAACCAATGTTTCCTCCATGGGAGATATCAGATAGGAAGTTATCAAAGGGGCTAATATGCTGTTAAAGTTTCTAGTAAAGAAGAAAAAGAAGAAAAGCAATCCATGCCCCAAGAGGATGGAGAAATGATACATGGGGTGTGGGGGGAAGATGATTATAAGAGACTAAGACTGGGATGGGAGGATCAATAAATCCAACAACAGTCTTGACAGCCATGGCAAACAAGTTTTAACTGTGTGAATCACGTCGTTCCTCAACCAAAGGTGACTTAGAGGATGCCTTTCTGAGTTTGGGCAATGTGTGTGAATTGACAACTTGACACTCAGATAACTTGGACCAGCATTCTCCATTTGGGCATTCACAGCCATAGTAGTAAACAACTTTTGACTGCCTGAATACACCAAATGTCGCCAACCACAAGCACCTTCCACACTACACCTTTCTGACAGTGGGCGAGTTACTAATGTTGACACTGGGAGCATCAATACAAGAGTGCTCCTTTCCTTGTCTGACCTCAACACTAACTCACATAAAGTGTAGATTCACTAGAAGAGAATAATTAAGAAGAATTTGGAAGCAGTAACAACTATTGTAACAATACAATAGGAAAGAAACAAATGAATACCACGATATCTCTCCCATCCAGGACAAGTCTGGCACCACTTTCAACACCATTCTGAACTAATCTGCATATATGATCTTTTACCTGAGAATAAACCAAGCAGATTAAAAAATCAGAAAACAACATAAATTCAACCTAGTAATTATTGAACAAGTACACAAATGATTAACATTGACAACCCAAGGAACCATAGACTTGAAACTCATACATCTAAACATGGTAAGGCAACATGATCTTTTTTTATCAGACATTGTATGAGCAGCATGATCGTTCTAATATAAAATCCTTTATGTATAAATTTTGAAGTGGGTTAGAGTGTACATAGAAGATTCCTCAATATCCAAGGTAGAATTCATTGATTAACTGGGCGCTAAATAGAGAGGAGTTGTTTCTGTGGCTCTCTCTGCTTTGTCTAGTTTTTTAGTGCCTTTGTAAAAATTATATGTACTTTTGTGTGCCCTTTTGTTGGATGCTTTTGATGTACTTGCTCTTGGCCTATCAAAAAAAGATATCCACAATATAAAATATTCCACACAAACGCATTAGAATTGTTAAACTAGCATACATTATGGGATGATGTTCTAACAACTAGGCATTGGAATTAAATTTGTAGCTGGGCGTGATATAAAGCTATGGTTAATTAGAGTCTCTGGATTTGGTCTCTCCTACTTTCATTTCCTCATCTATTCATCCATAATCCATAACTACAAGCTTTGCTCTCTTTATACGAGTATATATCTATAATCAGTGATTACTACCTTTTCTCTCTACATAAGGATATAAGACTGCATGAAAGGAAACTATAATCAGGATGTGATAAGCAATAATGCTCACATTCAGAACAGCACAACTCAGGAAAGTTGTAGCTCAACAGGAAATATTTGACATCAAGACAAAATCAATTTTTAATGAAATTCTTCTCAAATTAATGGAAATTAAGTGGAAACTATTGCAAGGCATGTCTGTACCTCTTTGCTAATCACTGGACCAAGGTCCGCACCAGGCTCTGTTCCAGCATTTACTTTGAGTCCTTTGGCACAAGCCACAAGTTCTTCTTCCCTGGAAAATGACTACAAAATATCAATTTAAAGCATAAACACACTCCTTGAAACATTTTAAATCAATTTCCAGCAACTGCACAACTTACTATCTGTTAATGACTAAAGTCAATCAAAACCCAGAATCTTCAGAATATATGTAGGATACTGCTAAGAGGGATAGATTATATAATAAACATAACAAGATGATAGGATGATCTCTAGAAGTTGTGTTGGGGACAGAAAGAATAATGAAAAGGCAAATCCAAACAGAACGTCTGGATGGCCCAATTTTAAGATTCCCTTTAAAAGAGCATAAAGGCCCAAACAAATGTTGATCTTCATACAGTGCACAAAACAAACCCTAAATAAGTTTGGGTGCCACAAGAATAAATAAATAAAATCAAGAATAACAAATCCTTAGGATATTGAAAGAAAATGAATTTGCTAATATAAAGCGGAATTTCTTGCAATGGAGGGAGTAGAAAAGAGACAGTACTAAGGTAAAAGGTTAAAAAATTAAAATACCATGGCATTGACCCTCCAACAAAAACCGCTGTGCTAAGTGCCATGCACCTCTGTCCAGCAGCACCAAAACCAGCAGCAACCAGAGCATTCAAGGTAGCATCCATGCTTGCATCAGGCATGATGATCGCATGATTTTGGCTCCCCATGTTGGACTAAAAGTGAGCACAATAATCAATCAAGCTTGCTGCAGCTTTCTGATTCATCCGCAGCATTACAAACACCAGAGAGAGCAATTAGAACAAGAAAATAAATAATTGCACTGGCCTGAACACGTTTCCCTCTAGCAGCTGCTCTAGCATAAATATTCATGCCAGCCTTCAAGATTGGTGAAAAGAAAGAAAATATCATGAGTAGTTAAATAATATCAACTTGATGCCTGTGATCCTATCAAAAGTTAAATAATATGCATAAAAAAGTAAAAGTTGAACTACAACAACTGCAAAGCTAGCAACCAGCTTGCATTTGTTTCTTTTTTTTCTCAAGAGGAGTTCAACATCAAAACTTGCATGATCTTGCCTCTTACTTTAGAAGCACAGTCATAAGATGATAATTTCAGTGCATTTCCTTTAAAGCACTAGGTGATGATAATGGTAATCTCAAGCTAGAATGGAATTTTACCTTATATTATGAATTGAATGAGATTGGAACAGAATGTTGCAAATAGGGAACATATCATTTTATTACAAAAAAACCACATTGTAAAACCCCAGTAAGATTCAGTACATGTCTGTAAGAACTCTCTCTCTCTCTCTCCCCCCCTTCTCTCTCTCTCTATCCCAAGTCCCCGCCGCCTTAAGCTATGCCTCAGGGTCAAACATCCACCATTTTAATTATTACTCGTCATAAATTGCAAATACAAGGGATTAGAGCTTACTGTATAGTTTGAATGAAACAAACTGATACAGCTTTTTTATATCTTCATCTTCACAAATATAATTGACAATATCCTGCTCAAATTGATTCAAGAAAGCCATCAATAATGAATCCAAGTGCCTAAAACCGAAGCATCAAAGTGGCATTGGAAATTGATTCCAATACAGATGATTAAGGAATATGCAAAAATAAATAAATAAATAAGAGTTAAGGTAAAGGAGGAAAGAAAATGGAATATATGGGATAGCCAAGCAAAACACACCAACAAGACAGATATTTTAAGGAGGCTGGAGATAACTTCTAGTGACAACTAGGCTTCAATAAATGTTGATTAAGAACAAGAGCATGTCCTTTCTAATGATAATACTTCATTCATGATGACTAAATGAATAAGGGCACCTAAGAAGCAAAGCTTACATTGGTCCCATGAACAATATTTAAGGTACCATGGGGGCAAAACCAGCCTCCATTGCTAAAGCTGCCAGTATCATTGAAGCCCCTGAAGAACACAGAGTATAAATCTAATTAACTACTTATAATTTTAAACAAACAAAATTTTCAACAACAAATATAATAGTTGCCAGCAAAATTTGCCGAGTTTAACCCAAGCAAGTTTTTTCACATCCTTCCTTGCATAATGAGTTGCATCCCAGTAGACAGATTCATGTAAGAGCATGATATTACTTGTCCAAAACAAGATATATCTCTTAAAATTTTCAATGGTGTTACCAAAGTATGAGGGCAATAACCTGGACTTTTCTCAAACGGCTTTAGAATAAATGTATTGCCACATGTAACTGCAATCGGGAACATCTGCAGATATCATAGAAGTAACTTGAGAAGAAATCCTCTTTCCAAGATACCGAAAAAAAGTCGAGTATGCACTACATAGAATGTCTTTTTGGATAATTACTACATGGCATGTCTACTTATGGAGTCCGTATTCCAAATGAGAAAACCTTACAGGATTTGCACAAGTCAAGAATATTTAAAAAAAAAAAAACTCAATTTCAGGGTACTCATATAGACCCTATCTAAAAATATCTACTTTGATCCAGAAATTGTAGATACATGATGCAAATAAGCATCTTAGGTTAAACAAAAAATGCTCTAGGCACAGAGAGAGGGCCTCATGGCGTTTGAAAATTGTGAATGCATGATGCAAATAAGCATCTTAGGTTTAACAAAATATGCTATAGGCACAGAGGGAAGACCTCATGGTGTTTGGAAAAAGTACGCCAGTCAACATCTACTACAGCTATTTGTAAAAGATGAATGACCTCAGAAAAGTAATAAGTATGGCAACATACCCACAAGGAAATCATTGCTGGGAGATTAAAGGGACATATCCCAGCACACCGTAAGTGGTTCTCGAGAGGCAGTATGTATCAATTCAATAGGCGCGTAGGAACAAACTCACCCATTTGCAATGTAGCCATTCCACAAAAGCATGTTCAACAATCTCTACATGTAAATCCAATAATCAAGAGGCCTTAATCATGATAAGTTGAGATCAGATTAAAGCTCTTTGAAATCATGAGGAAAATGCAGAAAAGATACGTAATGCGGGACTAACCTAAGCCTCGAAGGACATCACCTTGGGCACCCTTCAATGTCTTTCCCTGCTCAATAGTAATATTCATGGCAAGCTTATCCTGAAAATAAAAAGCAATGTCTTCTGCAAATCAACATTTAGAAGAGAAAAACCAATAGGGAACAAAAATGATTTTAAACCTTACACCTGGCTTATCTCTGGATGAGCTCTTGGAGCTTGAACATGATGCGTTGACAGTGGCAACAGGAGTATTTCTCCATGAAGGATAAGCTTGTTTGGCTGCATTGACTGCAGCTTTGAATTCTTCATAAGTAGATAAAGGAACTTGAAACAACTGTGAGTGGCCTAAAATGTAGAATAGAACTTAGAAACCTGCTTGCTATAGTATCTCAATCAGGAGAAAAATGTTTTCAGGCATTAAGTGCTTACCGGGGTTTATACTTTGTCGATCGTGCACAACTGCTTGTGAATCCACATACTTCCCTCAATAAGATTGGGAAGCTTCAGCTATATTTTAATTAAATGTGTTGTAACAAGAGAGAGAAAGGGAAACATATGAATCAAATTCAGGCAAGATAAACATATCCACATCACTTTTTTCTTCTTTCATGTTAAACCTTACCGGATGAGTGTTGTGCTTCGATGATGGCTCCGAGGGATTTGTGGTATTTACAGGAACAAAACTATTGGGTCTCCATGACTTGAAACTTTTCTCTAAAAAAAGAAATTTCCCTTTAGTTATAAAAAAAATTATAAACTATTTTAAATCACTTTTTTCCAATATTCAAGAAGTCAACATAGTATGCTCCTCAAACAGCCTCCATAGCCAAAGCACAGAGAGGAATCTAACCTGATAAATTTCCTTGACGGATCTTGGCTTTGAGATTATACAAATGCCTCGGAGTTGACTGAAGCTCTGGATTATTTTTTTTGAGAGCCTTAAGCACTTGGCGTGGTTTTATACCAGCCTCAGTCATTAGTTTGATTTGCCTGACCTCATCCT